>OOFG01085818.1:0-14509 GCA_900323295.1 Molva molva
TAGATCGGGATGGCATGGAGCCATCCACTGTTTAAACTCAATTTCTTTCCTTTTTCGGGGGGGAATAAAGAAATTTCACATGAGTGCTATCCGTGCTTCATGGTAATGGCTTTGAATCAATATCATTAGTCTGTACATAAGGGCACACGTCTGTTTCAATTTTATAAGTGGCACTAAATGTCTCCATTTAATTATTAAATGTCACATTATTTACATGTCTGGCTTATAGCGAGTCGCCCATCGAATACACTCGACGATCAGATCTGGTTGTTACCGGATTACTTATTGAGTTCATGCTAATATCTTTAGCATGTTATAGGAATGTATTGAAACCGTATAAACACGTCCTACTACAATTATGCTAATATCAGTCACAGGATAAACGTTTACAAGTACATGTACAAACACACAGACAGACACACACACACACATAATCATAAATAAAGACCCAGAAACACACATATGCATACATAATGACACACATATACATAGAAACACACTTCCAGCATTACTAAGCTGGTCGGGGGAGCCAAGCCAGCTGGTTCAATAGAGGAGTCTTATCTACTGCTCTCTCACACACACACACACACACACACACATCTTCAGACAAACACATGGATACATACATACAGATACGCACACACATATGTAAACATAGATACACACACACACACAGATGTACAGACAAACACACGGATACACACATACAGATACGCACACACATATGTAAACATAGATACACACACACACACACACACACACACACAGATGTACAGACAAACACATTAACACACATACAGATATACACACACACACACAGCTATAAACATAGAGACACACACACACACACGCACACACACCCCAATTTACGCATAAACACACACACACATACACAGACTCAGAGATACACACATACCAACAAGGAAACAATGGCAGTGACACGCAAAAACACAATGACACACAAGGATACAAAGACACACACACAAAGAGACACAGTGACAGACACAAACACAAACAAACATACAAGGACTTACTTCCGTGGACCAAATCATCTCCATCACTCCCGCGAGGTGGCGTTCTGCCAGCCTCCCTTTCTTCCTCCAACACGCCGCACACAACGAAGCCACTGGGACTCTGAAAGGTAATATTATTACGGTCCCCCGGAGAAGAAAATAAACCCATCTGCATACACCCTATTGTGCCGCGCTTGCTATCAGACATCCCCAGTGGTGCGGGGGCGTAATTAGCAAAGGGAGAAGGCGACAGGCTTCGCATACGAGAACCACTTCCTCCCGGTGTCCGTCTCCCCGCCAATCTGTGCTCCGACACGCCGAGGCTTATCTGATACCAAGAGGCCCACGGTTTCACCAACACTCGCCCACGACTAATGAAGTATGTGGGCCGACGGCGGTCAGCCAGCATCCACGCCGGTGTCCAAAACACGACGAATCAGGGAGGACCTGATAGGGGCCAGATCAAGTCATATTATGACTAGGTCAGATCAGGCCCAGAATATCACCCTATGTCAACTAACATGAATCCTTGAGAAAAAGTGCCTTTGCCAGTGAAATCTTCCCGAGGATAACTAAATGTTTGTAGTCGAGGTCAAATCACCTATTTTTCATTCTGGTCCGTACCTCTGACCAGAGCTGCGGGTGATGGTCTCGTGTTGTGAGTTTTCATGTTCTTGAAGCTGAACAGCATATGTACTTTTAACACACATGTGCTCTCACACACCTGGGCATGTACACACACACATAGACACACACACACACACGCACACACACACACAGACACAGACACCTGGACGCACCCAAACACACACACCTAGACGCACACATACATACACACAAAAAAGCCCTCTAAAAATACACATTAACATTTTCTACCGCAGGACCACATGCCACATAACTCATAAAGGCCGTCAACTGCACCTTTTTTCCTTTCAGCTTTACAACAAGCTCTTTTATTACTTTCATGAATTTTAAATAATCCATCGTTTATGGTGACAGCTCTGGGCCGCAAGCGACTGGCTTTTAAAGCTGTCAACTTTTCCTCCCTGCCTGCATTTCTTGTTCTTGTATTTCTTTGCTTGTTGCTTCCTTTAAGTTTAAGGTTCAAGCAAACTTTCTCAATCTCTCTTTCCTCGGGTCTCAACCATCCAACAGTGGGTGGATCTGCAGCGAATAAGAATGCGGCACATGTTACATTTAGATTCCTTAGGCAAAGTCACGTGTGTCACAAACATAGACTCACCCAAATATCAGATTCACAGTAGCTCCATAGATCTGACAGATCAATACTGTAAATCAATACATCTGATCAATAGTCGATCGATACATTTGATCTACAGTAGCTCAACAGAGCTTTCATCGCCTTGTGTCTTTCTTATTGCCTTGTCTTAGCTTAATGTTATATTAATGTCTCTTTCTCCTTTTTTGTCTTATACATGTATTTTATATGGTATTATTTTAATGCACAGCACATTGTGTTGCATTTGGTTGTATCAAATGTGATTTATACATAAAATTGGATTTGATTTGATATATCAGCCTCGGTCTGATATGCGGCCATACTTGAAAACAACCAAACAACGTTATTTGTTACATTCAGACTTTGAAACCCAAATCTTGAAGAAAAACTTTGAACTCTTTGAACCGATGATACACAGAGATATTAAGCCCGGCGCTGGCACAAACATAAAGTAAATATAAAATATAGATGTCATCGGAATTCTTGCCAGAACATCTTAACAATACAACTTGAGAAAGACACTTTTACAGCGTAACAGGGAGCAGGTAGGGGTTAGGCACCTTTCTCAAGGATACTTAGACATAGCAGGAGCAGGATCAAGGTTTTCAGGGAGATGGAAGGTATTACACCACGAGTTTGTGGCCTTCAGTTGTTTTGTCAAAACTTTCTTCATAAATGTCTCTTTGTTCATCTTCAGAGAACAAGTTGGCTTCTTGGATGCATAAAGGCGGTCCTACTGGCACATGACATAAAACAAGATGTATAACCCTATAGCAGGTATGGTTTTATTGCTGCTTTGCAAGGTGAATATATATATACAGTGTACGATGCAGTCGATGCATTTATAGGGATACTATAGATGATAAAGTGCATCATCGCAATTGGAAAACAACAAGACCATTCACATTACCTTACGGTGCATGGGAAATACATCAGCACATTTTGCAGGAGGGATATAGGATAATATTACTTTGAAGTGCTCTTTCAATCTCTACACCTGCTTAAAGGTGATGGTGTTCCAAACCTAGCTGTTACCTTTGCACGGTAACAACACATTTAGAGAAGCGGCATTCATTTTTCTGTTCTTTTAAATAAAAGAGTGTAGTCTGGAGTGTAGTATGGGTGGTAGTGCAGTGGAAGTAAATGAAAACGACTGTATCACAATGAAAGACCCAATCACAATATAAAACTGCATGGATAAAAACGGGCCCTAATTACACCAACTAACTTACTAACTAACTAACTAACCAACCAAGTATCAGACTAACTGAACTTCTAACTAACTGCCTAATAACTAAGCAATTAACTACCTAGCTCAGCGAACAACCGACTACCGAACCAACTAATTGACCAAACAACCGATTAACTGCTGAATAACATTCAATCCTGCAAAAATAATACACATCCATACTAATGTTATTACATCTAACCACAAAGTCACTCAAAAACGACACTTTGTATTCACCTCCACCTGGTATTCTCCCCTCAGTAAGTCACTTACTGCCCCCTGTTGGTTAACAATGCGTTTATCGTATAAAAACTAAAATGCCTCTGCTGACATCAAGTGGTGGAATATATTTTTTCTGGCTTGTGTGAGCAGAAATATGCTAAATGTATACAGTTTAACACCAAAATGAAAAGGGGTTAATCAGATAGGCAAACAAACCATGGACACACACACACACACACACACACACACACACACACACACACACAATAGCTGGAAATATATAGTCAGGTATATATTAATAGCCCTTGTGGTGTTGTCCTATTGTTACTGAGTCCTGGCGTGCGTACAGTGGTCTGGAGGACTGTAACTTGAAGCTGTTCTCTAATGGCTTGGTGACAATAGAGGCTGACCCTCATGCCCCTCTCTCTCTCTCTCTCTCTCTCTCCAATTTCTCTTCTTTTATCACTCCCTCTCCAATCACACTCTCTCTCTGTTGCCTATTAATAAGCCCTAGACGCAGGGCAGGGGTTACTCAGAGGTTCGAGAAGGACGCGATAACAGGACCAGGATAACAAACAAACTCACACAGAGAGCCAAGGGTGAGAATTTGTAGACTTTTCATCTCACGGGGTTTCTAGGTGAAAGCATTGACTGCCTCTTGTTTTCTGTTTATGTTTGTTGTGTATTATTATTTCCATTGTTTTTTACAGATGTTTTTTCTTTCTTTTCAGGTAGTAATTAATGTAGGTGATTGAATTTGAAGTTCTATTTAAAA
Source organism: Molva molva (assembly GCA_900323295.1). Taxonomy (NCBI): domain Eukaryota; kingdom Metazoa; phylum Chordata; class Actinopteri; order Gadiformes; family Lotidae; genus Molva; species Molva molva. The sequence goes on from OOFG01085818.1 coordinate 4,479, forward strand.
AAAAATAATTTATTTGGCTTCTCCACTTAGTGTGAAATATAGGCCACAGTACACATTAATAGGTTATTAAAGTGTTAAAAGGCAAAGTAACACTATCATTTTAATTTAAGTTCTTTGCAGATGTTTACATCCTCTGGCTCATCCAAATCACACAGGTAAGCCTTTTTCTTTCTACATATTTATTTAAACATAAGCCAAATAAAATGAAATGTTAGTATAACCATAGACCTTAAATGCTTTAATGTATACATTTTAATAATATTTGAAGAAGGGTTAGATTTTATCAGAAGTGGTGTTATTTGTTTATATTTTTCATAATTTGAATAGAAAGAGATGTATACATTTATATATAGACTTGTTATTCTCTTGAGACATATTCACTGTGAAGGTACATTCAGTTGAGACGTTATTCTCTGTGAAGGTAAAGGACAGAATGTTATCAGGGCGACCCGTCTCTGGTCACCAACACTGTGACAAATGCTTCGACCTCCACTGCCGGGTCCCACTGGAGCCCTTCGTCTGCTGCGGCCTCCTCAGCTGCAACAGGGGATGTGGGGCCCGCATGCATGGGTGCAAGGCCGAGGAGCACGCTGTCCTCTGTCCAAACCAGAAGGTTCCCTGCCTCAATGCCCATTATGGCTGCCCCGTCACCATGCCTCGTCACAGACTGGCACCTCACCTTGAGGTCTGCCCTGCTAGCGTTGTTGCTTGTTCCCAGGAATGGAACCGCTGGCCAATCACGGACGGGGATGCGGCCCTCTACAGCCAGCTATCACGGGGCCCAGAAGGCAGTGATGATGACAAAGAATTACCCCTGGACGTTGCAATGGCTCTCAGGGACCAGGAGCTGCTCTTCAGGTCCATCAAAATGAAGAACATTTTCCCTGAGTTAATGGAGGTGATAGAAGCAGGGCGTGAAGATATGACAGTCGGGGCAAGCAGCCTCGCAGATGGATCCGGGGGAATGTGGGATTTGGGTGGAATGAGAGTGAATGACTGCAGGATGGAGGACGATGAAGAACCCAGCCAGGAGGAGAGGGAGGCTATCGCCAGGAATAGGAACTTAGATGGGATTCAGAACTACACCGCTTGGGAAAGTATATTTACCAAGGAGATGCAGGCCTGCGAGCAAACCGTCAAAAACCTGGATGAACAAAGCAGTTCTGATGGTGGCAAGGTAGTCAAGGATTCCTCAAAGAGCCAATCGGGAGGAGCCGAGTCGACCCGGGGTGGTGATGAGGCTGCGGTCGCTCTGAATGCAAACGGCACCACTGGCCTTGCACCATGGCAAGATGGCGTCCTTGAGAGGTTGAGTCAGGAGTTCAACATCGCAGAGTACAACATGTATATGGTGCACAATGGGGCCATGCTCATCAACTTTGGTCAGATGGCAGCCTGTACCCCTAGGGAGAAGGATTTTGTTTACGGAAAGCTAGAGCCCATCGAAGTTCAAACAGTTCGCTCATTCAACGTGCCGACCAGCTACAGGGCCAAGCGCCACCATCTGACGGACTCGTCGTGCAAGGCCAAGAGCGCCCAACAAGTGGACACGTCAGATTTAGGAGTCCCGGTGGAAGACCTCCCCAGGAGCGATGAGGTGACGTCGACGTTGTTGTGCTCATTGGAACACGAACTCCGGGGACACCTCATCTCAGAAAGTGCTGGAGCAGACGGCCTGTACGTGGATATCGGAACGCAGACGTACAAATTTGACTCTGCGCCATTTAAGATGGACGCAATGCTTGCAGATGTTGTGGACGACCAGCCCAACGGCACAATCCACATGCACCTCCAAGCAGAAGCAGTCACCAGGAGACACAACAAGTCCACCTCCACATTCAGTTTCATCTGTGGACACTTTTTCCGACGCGATGAATACCGCTCACATTTCAGGAACGTTCACGCGGACGTGCAGTCTTGTATCAACGGATGGTTTGAACAGCGGTGCCCCCTCGCCTACCTCGGCTGCACCTTCACCCAGGAAAGGTTACGGCCTTCTGGCTGCTGCCCTGCCAGGATCAGGTATCACCCGGACCTTGGCTCGCTCTCCCTCCAACCTATGTGCCACCCCTCCCTCCTGGACAGAGGGAAGAGCGAAAGTCCCTTGAGGAAGCGAGCGCGGAACCTGGACCCCCTGAGCAGGCTGCCCTTTGAGATCCTAGTGCAGGTCGCGGGCTACCTGGACGGCTTCTCGTTGGCCCAGCTGTCGGGGGTGTCGCGGCTGATGAGGGGGGTATGCGAGACGCTGCTTGTCCAGCGGGGGATGGTGAGCCTCAAGTGGGAGAAGAAGACCTACTCCCATGGGGGAACCTCCTGGAAGTGTCACAAGAAAGCAAGTATTTGCCAGGGGGTGGGGGTTTGTTAATTAAGGTGTTAAGTAGTTAAGGGGTCAACTCTTATCTTCTCCTATCACTAAGCCCTAACCATAACCTATAATCCTTTCCACTTAACCCTATCTAAACCTAACCGCTCATTCTTCACTACACCTTAATATTAATACCCTTAACATTAATCATCCTTTAGCTTTAGTTACACCACAGTAAATGTTAATTTGTAGCACAATGTAACCTTACTAACATGACACCAGTAACCAGTAGATGTTTATTTTAAAACAGCAACATTATCAAAGGTGTCAGTCGAACATAGTTTACACTGGGACAGGCGTCTAGAAGAGGTGACTTATGGTTTGTGGCAACAACATGAGTAGCGTTGGAAGCCTGCATCGCAGAGCATCCCAGCTGACAGCTGTAGCAGTGTAAACAATCTCTCTCGGCAGCATCACCCCTCTCCAACACACAGGAGAAAGGGTGACAGACACCCTGCCATCACCAGATGGGTGTCGGGAGTATGCCACTGCTTACTGTTCCCCTGACACTGAATCGATCTGACGACCCTCAAGGGCGCCATATTTTTATATTGTCAGGATGTTTTAAATACATTGTTTACAGGTCTGTGAACTACTTTTAAGTCTTTGTTGTCTTTAAGATAGTATGTTATTCCCTTTGAAAGAGACCTTTGACTTCAACGCGACTAACGTTAATATCAATAAAGCTATAGACAACAACCAAAAAACAACGACCCAAAACGAACAATGCCACTACAGTAATTGTCAAAGCAAAACAAAGTTAGGCGATAAAACAAAAGAAGCGTAATGCAGAACCAAAGCCGCTGTTGGTTGAATGACCCACTGTCATGTGTTGTCACGCGACAACCCTCAAGCTCATTAAACCAGAGATGTGTAATGCCAGCGAGGAGGAACAAAGCCAGCACCAGCCAGATATGAGGTCATCCACGTCCACCCAGGATGCTTGTAGTTCCACTGGCTTTATCAACCCCCTCACGTGTACCAAACACTGTGTATACTAGGGTGTATATTTAGAAAGGTTACGACCAGAGTCAAAATTCAATAGGCTATTGTCCTGAAGTGGTATTGTTGTTGGCAGCTAAAGATATCAACGTATTGTGATACCCAGTTTGGTGGTCTGAATACCGTATGATAAGATTTGAGGATCAATACAAGAGAAGACTCATATACCATACGATACCATTACATCAAACTAATGGTATGAGGGCATTGTTTCCCTGATTTACAATTTAATTTGCATTGGGATTCATTGGGTTATTGGTATCGTGTAAAATAAAGTGTTACTTATTGCGTAATTAAACAGAAATTATGTGTACTTTCAATGTACAATCTCACTCTTTCGCCAAATCTTTGTCTATAATTATTGCCATTTGTACACCGGCACACTTTATATTTTAGATCTAATATTGTGTATATTTGATATCTTTACTTAACATATTTTTATTTCGTTTTCTTTTATTGCATGAATATCCAAGTATGTGCAAACTTACCTGGCAATAAAACACATTCTGAATGTGATTCAATACTTTCCTCAGGCGTGGGAGTTCAGCAGCGGGTTTTCCTCCGTGGACAGATGGCGTTTCCACAGCGGGCCGCACATGTCAGAACACCTGAGATCCTGCCGCTTCTACGAGACAGAGAAGCGATCGGACCCGGTGGCTTTAGCCTGCCTGCAGGAGGCGGCGCACAGAAATACGGCGGGAAAATACCATCTCAAACCTTAAAGCTTGCGGATCAGCCTGATAAGCCCCCCGGGGCTGACGATATCTCACCTGGAGGTCGAAGGCGAACACAAACACTGACACTGAAATGCACGGCCTGGTAAAAATACCATCGTTGACCGCTGTCATCAGTGGTGTGTCCTGAATAACTTAGTAGTGTTGGCCCGGGAGTGGCACAGAATTTCACATGGGGAGAATCACATCACAACACTGTACGCCTTATCTTGCAGAGTGGTGCAGACAATGTATAAATCACAAAAACTCTATTCTGAATGAAATTGATACAGAAATAACAAATATCACTTCCGCCGTATGACAAATATCACAGGCCATAATCGGTCCACAAACTAGTGTTCTTGTGATTGTAGTGTTTTTAGTCCTTAGTTATTTTTTAAGTTATTGGCTGTAGTGTTCGTTGTCCAAGAGGGGGGTTATGGTAAAGGGTCGGTAGAGGGTTATGTTATATTATATGTAGGCCTATATATTTATAACTCTGTAGTAAAGAATGTGTCGATTAAAATTGTTTGGACCTTTATGTTGGCTTTTTCTAAACCGTTTAAACGATCAATCCCACTAGATTAATTACTTTTTTATATAATATATTTTGCTAACAATCTACATTCTTCCAGAGTAGTTGAATAGATAGTTACATAATTATTATTTTATTTTTTGTACCTTACTTTCATTGTTTTGGTTGAACAAAAAAAATCTTGAGGATGAGATAGACACTTTTGACATTCATTTGTTTACATGTGGTACCGATATGAAACACCAGCAGCGACATCTAGTGGATAAAATGTCGACCATTACCGAATTTAAAACGGAGTAGTGTGATGTGAGCTGTTACACACACACACACACACACACACACACACACACACACACACACACACACACACACACACACACGTGTGTGTGTTGTAGGATGGATATGCTGAGTCATGTTTCTCCAAGTGAACTCTCCGAGTTCAACTTAAAACGATGACTCGTTAAAAATGTTCTTATTGAACTCACTCTCAACATTTGTGTTGACTCTACACGTTCACTTTTAGACATTAGAGCTAAAGATTTCTATGCATGATTAAATATCCATAGCAGCGCATGGGACTGACAGTTGTACTATGGGAAGCCATCAGGTTCATAATTTGCGCCAGGAATGTTTACCCCTCCTTAATTGACAAAAAATATATACGGGTGAAATATCGAAAGTATTGTAATGACCTCGCCGGTGACAAAGGAGGGTCCAGTCATTAGTCCGGTACGAGTATTTATTAGTACAAACCTGGTTACTGTAAGGCCGTAACCAACGGCCAAATAAGCACCAACAACAACCAATTCACGGAAACACACAGGCTACTCCACATAACTCTCAACACCCCTTTTTACACGCATCCCCCCACCGTAATATCCTCGCCAAGCCCCTCCCCTAGCTGACGTGGCGATTCGCCAACCACACTGATTGACAGGTAGAACCTTCCAATACATGCACATAGAACACCTGGCATAACGGACAACGACATACATAAACGAAAACACATAACACACAAACTCTTAAAGAGTCCCAGGGTCGCTACAGTATATAAGATATAGAAAAAATGACACCACTATAGCTACACGTAAATAAAAACCAAAACCATAGGTAAAAAACAATCCGTTTTTTAATAAAACAGTGTGACAGAGTGTGCCACGCAACGTAAATATTCACAGACGTCACGTTAGCCTATTAGTTCAACACATTTGTTCTGTGGGCCACTTTTAGGAATGCAGCAATCAGGTAAAGTAACGCAGAAGTAACCACCAGCAACCATTTAATTTTCATTCACATCATATTAAGTAACAAACAACTAAGTCTGGGACACTTCTGGGTGGCGGAGCTTGTTGATCACCTCTTTTAGCATTCGGTTGCACAGGGCGGCGTACGGATTGAGCGCCACGGCTTGCTGTCGAGCGAACTCGCTGCCGAGAGCAGCTGCCTTTTCGAAGTCTGCCTTGGCGTCTTCGTCGCGCTGCGCTAATCTGAGTAGCAGTCCCCGCTGGACAAGTGCCTGGCACGCCGTGCGTCCTACGCCTCCGCTCAGGGAGATTGCGCGGTCCAGGTCCGCCAACGCACCTGTAGGTGCGAGAGGTACGGTCAGACAGGAACAGGGAATGGCTGCTAGCTGTGTGCGTGCGTGCGTGCGTGTGTGTGAGAGAGACACAGAACACGGCTGCTAGGTACCTGTGTGTCTGTGTCTGAATGTTTGTCTGGCCGGTCATCTGCTTATCTGTGACGGTATGTCTCTCCGTTCATCTGTGATCGTCTGGTTATCCGTCTAACTGTCAGACCATTCATCTGTCTGTCCATCAATGTATTACGGGGTTTTGGGGGGGTGTTTTACCTGCTGTGTCGCCCTGGAGACGCAGGGCCTGGGCTCGGTTGTTGTAGGCGGAGGGCCGCTGTGGGATGATGAGGATGGCCTGGCTGAAGTGATGGAGAGCGGCCTGCAGGTCCCCCTCCTCGGCCGACTTGACTCCCTGTGCCTCCAACGCCTTCACCTCAGTGAGCCGCGTCGCGTCGAAGCCGCGGTCTGTCGGAGCAAGATAAACAGGCCAACAGTAAGAACCATGAGAAACGCACACAAAGTAAAGCCATGCGGCAACATCTGCCCCAGATTAACACTTTAGGATTCCTTTCTATATCAAATCGAATCAGGGATAAAAATTGGAGTTCGGCCCGGTTCCAATCTGGTCCGGGATGATAACAGGGTTTTTACCCACGTCCCGGGTAACGTTTAATAACTAAATGCTCCCCTTCAAATGGGAAGCGATGTCTCACCGTCGTCTGTTAGTTCCTCCTCGGAGTTCAGAGCCGGGCCGGTGTCTCCGAGCGGGCTGCTTGGGTTGAAGATAGCCTGAAGGACCGCCCTGTCATGTTCTGAAGCCATCTCTCGCCAACGTCTGGGGAGCAGAGAGGAGAGACGAATAAAAAAGCGAGGAATTCTTACAACTATGAGGAGACTATCCTCGCTTCTCACTGCACGGGCTGTTTTCTTTCTCTTTTTTTTTTTTGCCAGCCAGCCAGCCAATCGGAGCTGGGGGTGGAAACTGGAGTGAACTTTGAGATCTTTCTGCAGTAAGACATCTGTGTTTGGTTAACTCAGCAACAAAGCACAGCGCTAGGCTAGGCTAAAGCTCTACCGCAGCACAAGGTGATAGAGAGAGATACAGGGAGAGAGATAGAGAGAGAGAAGGAGGGACAGAGAGAGGAAGAGGAGGGATGGCATAATGATAAAAAGAGAGGAAGCAAGGGAGAGGTTGATGAAGTGAGAGGGGGGTGTAGAATGAGAGAAGGTGAGGGAGAGATAACAAGATGAAGGAGGGGTGACAGGGAATAAGAGACTGTGAAGCAAAGGGAGAGGAGGTAAGTGAAAAGGAGAAAGAGATCCAAAGTTGGAGGAGAGAGAGAGAGAGAGAGAGAGAGAGAGAGAGATGCTTGAGCTTGTCCCGCTTCCCTCGTTATTTTCTATTCCCATTCTCTCCAACAATTTGCTGAATGTGGGGAATTAGGAGCACAGAGGCCATGTTAATCTCTGTCTCATGGTAATCTCTTTCTCTCTACCCTTTGGAGGTGTCCTCTGTTCTGCATCTGCAGCGGGACATTACCATATACCTCTGTTATTCCGTACCGTTCACTTGCATTTGCAATTCAAGGTCGCCTCTCAGTGGCACCTGTGAAAAGGCTGCTGCGTTGTCGTCTTTCTGGTGTATTTTACATACTAGGCTCTGTAATCCTATAAATAACCCTCAATGTGCTGATATATAGCCAGAAAATCCATATCACATGGGGGGAATGATAGCAGTTTTACGTCATGGAAAGGGCACAGAGGGTGAATGATGGTAGCACTGTATTTCAAATACAGTAGAGCTGTAAGTTAATGATGTAATCGTGGTTTATTCTGTGTGATATTATGGGAGTTTACTGTGGTGCAATACAGACAGGCAGAGTACAACACTTTGTATCGCTACCATAAGTACAGTTACGTGGAGTAGGTGGGTTTCTATGAAAGCAGGGGGGGAAACAGATATTCAGAAGACATCAAGCCCGTCGTGACAACGTGTGACAAATGAAAAAAAATAGAAAAGAAAGGTTTCACAAGGGTACGCTTTGGCGGTTGAATCTGTCACTTGGCTCAGGAAACTAATGTCCAACGTTAGGAAATAAATGTGCAATGACAGTCAGGGAGATGAAAATGTTTCCTTGCTTTTGAGAGCCCTACTTCGTCTTCGGTTCATTCCAATGGAAGTCCTGAAAACGCTATGGGCCTTTTATACAACAGATAAAGCAAGGGATAGGACTGCCGCGGAGAAGATATATAGTTCAGCAAATCTGAACTATAGGTGTTTTGGAGATTCAAACACCAAACTCAAACAGAAAGGTCTCAGAGACGTCACGATGACCAAGCGCTGAGCCTTGTCTTGATGTTTAAATCACATTGTTCTCAACGTTAGGCTGTGAGAAGAGGAGCTCACACACACTGAATCCAAATGCAAGCGTTGTTTATTTGACCATTGAGCAATCACGCACCAACAATCAGATCTATGAATGTAAGTGAATCAGCAATGTCATAATGGTGTAATGGTGTAAGGAATGAATTGTCAAAGGTCTTTGAGTGAAGATGGGGGCGATAATGGTGTGATAGAAATGCAGTTTAACTTTCGTCTCCAATTGAAGCTGCAGGATCAATCAACCATGCCGATGAATAATATATAACTAATATTAACCAACATATTTCCTATATCCAGCCGTGCATATTCCTCCCTTATCTTGTCCATATACCGTACCCTCAGAGCAACCCTTAGGCAGAGCGTTAATCCAGGTAGGGAGAAGTTCTATTGTTGGCCACTTGAGGGAGCTCACACCACTTCCACCCACGTCACAGCAAATCTGTCAGCCCGGGCTCGTCTCCCACTCGCCTGGCGGCTGGGGCTCTTATTCACGTCCCACAGGGTAAAAAGAGGTAAAGAGTGGGGTCCAGTCCAGTCCATCATGTCGACGGACAGCAGCACAGTATGTCCCTGGTGGTGCCGTGGTTGACTCCCCTATGGAGCGAAAGTGGATAAGCAATTGTGTGAGGATTAGCAGCCTCCTATTGCTGCAAATGTCAGTGCATCTGCTGCAGCACTCGACCTGATTATGTCAATGGGGGAAACGCATTGGCAGCGCGCGCAGGCCTGGAAATCATCCGGAAAAATGGATAGCAGGGTGTGGGGGTGCAGTTTGCGACGCTGCTGACCAACAGGGAAATTAGCAGATAATCAAGCAGGTCGACCTTGGTGTTAGTGGCACTGATATACCGGACACTAAAACACACTGGGCAGACTCTAATGTGTTTCTGCTAAGCGGTTACAGTGTACACAGGGTTTTCTATAGCTCTAGATTAAACCTGACAGAGATTTACTGACCTCTTCACGGGTTAATGAATGGGGACGACACACAATAGATATGGTCCCTTTGGGGTAAAGAAGTTTGAAAGTCTTTCTTTGTGTGATGAATCGAGGTGTCTCCCAAGGCTTCCCTAGGAATTTTCTTAAAACAAATACCAAGTACATTACCACTGCAAAAGAGAATTCCACGATTTATGATATTTCTCTTTTCATGCATTTATAATCACGGGGAGAAATAAATAGTCGGGCATAGGCTTTCCGGAATGCATGAATGAGTTTAATAATCCAAGATAGGAAATATAATTATTCGAATAAATATAAAATAATGCCTAGTGAGACTTTTTTACATGATCATTTCCTGACTACGTTTCCGTTTGGTGACCTCGCTTTCTTTTCTCTCTCGCTGTCTCTGTGTCTCCTGGGATTCTCTCTTTCTTTCTCCCCCCTCTCCCTTCCTCCCCCTCTCTTTGCCCCCCCCGGCTCTCTCTCCCTATTTCTCCGCACCCCCCCTCTCCTCCCTA
>OOFG01085819.1:0-12476 GCA_900323295.1 Molva molva
CTGCAAACCACTGAAAGAGCAAGAAGACCTGTATTCACAAACAGAGAACTACAGATAACTTATGTTTTTTTTGAGATTAAAAGAAAAAACTGATAGAAATTGAAGGATTAGCATTAAGTTGCCATTTGCTTTTTAACATGGTTTGTAAATTTACAATTTAAAACTTGGTGTAGCCTACTTCACACAATTAAATCTCTAATTCACCAATAAACTGCACCCAAACTCTGTGGCCGCATGATCATGTCTTTTGTGTTGATTTTCTTGACGTTCAACCTTCTTTATTATTCTTTACCTGCAGAGCAGTTGTTAGCTAGAGCTATGTGTGGCATGGAACAGATGAGAGCCCAGTGCACTTCAGTGCGGTCTCTCCTGTGAAAAAAGAGATAATCTGAGATCATGTGGAGAAGATGCTGCAGGATAACATAATTGAACCGTGCCGATCATCTTGGGGAGCACCTGATGTCCTTGCTAACAAGCACAATGGTTCAGCAAGATTCTGCATTAATTTTCAAGGACTTAACACAAAGACAGCACATGATGCCTACCCTATTCGTAACATCCATGAGATATTGGAGTCACTGCATGGAGCCAAATGCTGCAGCTCTCTGGATCTAAGGTAAGGGCTTTGGCCAGTTGAAATGGATGAGGGCAGTAAAGACACGGCTGTCATCACTGCCTTCGGTCTGTTCCGCTTTAGATTCATGCCTTAATTTGGGCTTAGAAATGTTGGAGCAACCTTCCAAAGGCTGATGGAAAGGGAGGCATCGCCTGGTTTGTATATAGTGATGACATTGTCTACTCCCCAAACCATGAACAACATCAGGTGGACTCGGATGCTTTCTTCAGCAGGCTCCACAAGGAGCCTTTTTAAACACAGCTTAGGTTTCTGGGGCGTGTTGTGTCTGCTAATGGAGTGGAGATTGATCCAGACAAAACGGCTGCAGTCAGTAACTATCCCACACCAATCAACATACCATCACTGAAGAGGTTCCTGGGTCTCGTGGGGTGGTATCACAAATTCATCCCTGGTTTTGCAGCGCCTTGCAGCTCCCCTGTACCGATCGCAACGCAAAGGAGTGGAGTGGAGTGGGACTGATTAGTGCCAACTGAGTGTGGACAAGCTCAAGGGTGTTTCAGAGTCCCCTCCTGTCTTGCCCAGACCGACATGTCAATGCCATTCCAGGTTCACACAGACGCTAGCTCAGTTGGACTAGGAGCACTATTGATCCAGACATTACCTGAGGGAGAGAAGGTCATTACCTATACCTCCCGTGGATTGAGAGAGGTCAGTTGGATTGAGAGAGCTCAGTTGGACTAGGAGCACTATTGATCCAGACATTACCTGAGGGAGAGAAGGTCATTACCTATACCTCCCGTGGATTGAGAGAGGCAAGTTATAGTTAGTTATACAGATTACATGGTATATTCTTATTATCTTATTTCTAATAAATCTTATTTCATCCTTTTAATCAAGTGTGGACTCGTCTTTGTTTGCCGTCACTGAGCCTGGTCATAACAAAATGGGGGTAAAATCTGGTAATTTGGTTCTGTTTGGTAGGCTAATTTAGTTACATGAGTGTGTACCCAATGTGGAAATGTTTCGTAAAACCATTTAGCAGTTGTGTTTGGTTCATTTGGTGACAAAGTGAGAATTTGTAATTTAATTTTGTTCGTTGTTTGGTTCATAGTCCATAGTTGCGTTAGTTGATTAAACAAGCTAATTTGTTTGGGAGTAAACGGCATTCATTTTGAATGTTTTCTTTCTGTAATTTGTTTACTAATATAATATATATAATATATATATAATATAAATAATTATTATGATTATCTTTCCATTGTTTATTTTAGCATTTTAAACATGGTTATACGTCCTATATTATCGTCAACATAGTAATCTATGCCATTTTGTCACTGTTACTTAAATAAGAGAAACCACAGTGTAAGGATATCTAATGAACATTTATGTATAATGTCACCAGGGGGCTCCCGTGAGCTTGGTTGTATGCAGACAACAAGGAAATAAAGCAGTTCTGTTTTTGCTATGCTAGTGGTCAGTTGTCACTCATTACATGGTACCAGGAGTGAAAACAAAAATAAAAAAAAATAGGAAAATCGGACAGCGTGGGGTGAAGACATGGATGTAATAAAACCACCGGAACCGTTAAAACTCACAGGGAATGCGACAGCAGCTGGAAAAAGTTTAAACAGGCGTTTGATCTGTATTTAAGAGCGACGGGAGCTAGCGAAAAAAGTGATGGCCAGAAAGTAGCTTTGCTGCTAACAATAGCTGGATCACAAGCAATTGAGGTCTACAACACGTTTGAATTTGGGGAAGGTGAAGACAAAAATAAACTGACGGATGTATTAGCGCACTTTGATGCCTACTGCTCGCCAAAGACCAATGAGGTATACGAGAGACATGTGTTTCGTTGCCGAGTGCAACAGCCTGGAGAGCCGTTTGACGGCTTTGTTACTGATTTACGACTCAAGGTACAGTCCTGCAACTATGGAGACATGCAGTCGTCAATAATAAGGGATCAAGTTGTGTTTGGAGGGCATGACAAGAAGGTACGTGAACGGTTGCTGAGAGAGGAAAATCTAAAGCTGGAGGATGCTATAAGAATCGGCCGGGCAAGTGAACAGAACGAGAGGAATGTGCGCACGTTTGAACAAACCGCGGGCGCGGTGAGCGCAACCTGCGCTGTGGAGGCAGCCGACATCGACAGAATATTCTATAAAGAGCGCGCTACGCGTCAGGACAACGTAGCCAGCTCAAAAGAAAAGGGCTTTGTGCATGATTGCAAATGGTGTGGGGGAAAACACCGCTTCAGACAATGTCCTGCGTTTGGCAAAACGTGTTCAAAGTGCCAGGGCAGGAACCACTTTGCATTGAAGATTAAAGTAGGTCTTAAAGCATACAATGGACTGAAAATACAAAAAAGAGGGGAGTGCAGACTGCAGGTGAGAAACAAAGACATCAAGAGACCATTCACATTTGTAATTGTGCCACATGGTAAAGAGTCAATTTTTGGGGATGAAGCTAGTGAAGAATTGGGGCTGGTGAAGCGTATACAGGCAGTCTCAACGGGTAGAGAAAGTCCAGTTCAAGGGACAACAGGGTCAGCGACACCCTTAAGTGAACACGAGGACATATCTAAGTCTGAATATTGAATATTGCACTATCCAAAAATATTCGATGGCATTGGGGCACTTCCTTTCACATACAGCATTAAACACAAAGACACGGCCAAGCCAGTGGTGCATCCTCCTAGACGGGGACCAATACCACTCAGACAAGAGCTGCGAAAGGAGCTCGACAGGATGGTTGAACTAGGAGTTATCCTACCAACTCAGGGGCCAACAGAATGGGTGAACTCTATGGTCAGTGTCAAAAAACCAACTGGACAGTTACGGATCTGTATGGACCCCAAAGACCTAAATGAGGCTATCATGAGAGAACATTATCAAATACCAACACGGGAGGAAATACTGAGTGAAATGGATGGGGCGCAGTGGTTTGCAAAGCTTGATGCATCCCATGGGTTTTGGCAGCTACAGCTAGACGAGAACAGTGCAGAGCTGTGCACTTTCAATACACCATTTGGACGTTACAGCTATCAGCGACTTCCATTTGAGATCTGCTCCGCACCCGAGATCTTTCACAGCGCCATGGAAACCATATTCGAAGGACTAGAAGGTGTCAGAGTATACATTGATGATGTCATCATTTGGGCGGGGTCAAAGGAGCAGCTACATACGCGACTACATAGAGCACTAGAAAGAGTGCACAGATATGGTCTCAAACTCAATAGAGAGAAATGTCAGTTCACCAAACCAGAGGTCACATTCCTGGGAGACAGGTTGACATCTGCAGGAGTACAGCCAGATGAGAACAAAATCAAAGCTGTCAGCGACATGCCTGAGCCAACTGACAAGAAGGGAGTGCAACGGGGTTTAGGCATGGTGAACTATGTAGGCAGGTTCATACCAAATCTGGCCTCCAACACAGCAGCACTGAGAGAGCTCCTCAACACAAAAAATGAGGACATGGACATGGGGCATGGGGAAAAGTGCATGAGGATGAATGGAGGAGGCTGAAAGACATTTTAGTTAGAGAACTAGTGTTGGCCTTCTTCGACCCAAGCAGGAGAACAAGAGTGTCCACAGATGCTTCGCGGGATGGCTTAGGGGCAGTTCTACTCCAGGATCACGATGGAGTCTGGAAGCCCATAGCTTATGCGGCACGATCACTCACTGAGACTGAGAGACGATATGCACAAATTGAAAAAGAGTGCCTCGGACTAGTGTTTGGATGTGAGAAGTTTTACTCGTATATCTTCGGGCTACCCAAAATTGAGATAGAGACAGACCATCAGCCTCTCATCACCATCTGTAAGAAACATCTCAACGGCATGTCCCCACGCATACAAAGAATGATGATGCGTCTGCAGAGATACAGCTATGAACTCTCTTATACACCGGGAAAGCACCTGGTTGTCGCAGATGCCTTATCGAGAGCGTTCCCTAGGGGGCCGCAGTCGGGGGGTGCTGGAGAAAGGGAGGAGATCACAAGTCATGTGAATGCAGTAATGGAGGCAATGCCAGTCAGCACAACACTGATAGAGAAAATTGTGGCTGAAACAGCAGTGGATGGACAGTTACAGAAGGTCATGGGGCTACTGGGGGGTGAGTGGCCCAAGCAGGCATGTCCTCAGTTCTACTCCTTCCAGGACACATTGGCAGTGGTAGATGGGCTACTGCTGAAAGCAAACCAAATAGTGATTCCCACTAAACTGAGAAAGGCAGTATTAGAAAAACTTCACCAAGGACATTTGGGCATTGAGAAGACTAGACGACTGGCGAGAGAGGCTGTATATTGGCCAGGCATGAATCGCAACATAACAGACATGATCGAAAACTGTACGGTGTGTGTCGCACATCACCATAGACAACAGAGGGAACCCATGATTACTCGGCTTTCCCAACAGCCGTGGGAGAAAATAGGGACAGATTTGTTTCATTTTCAAGGAAAGGAATACGTGCTGGTCATAGACTACTACTCAAACTTTCCAGAAATTGCTCTTCTCACAAGCCTCACAGCCACAGGAATAATCAAACATATGAGGTCCATATTTGCACGACATGACATCCCACAGACTGTAGTGTCTGACAATGGACCCCAATATGCCAGCCAAGAGTTTGCTCAGTTTGCCAGAGACTATGAATTCACACATGTGACTGTCAGCCCACACTTTCCACAGGCAAATGGTAAAGCAGAAAAAGGCGTGCAGATAATAAAAAAAACCCTGAGCAAGGCACATGAGAATGGGGAGGACCCATACCTGGCATTACTAGCCTACAGAGCAGCACCTCTGGCATGTGGGAAGTCACCGTCAGAGCTTCTCATGGGACGCAAGCTACTGACTCAAGTGCCCAGAGTAATGGGCAGAACTAAGGGACATATATTTCACAAGATGGAGCAGCTCAAACAGTGGCAAAAGTTCTACTTTGATCGGACAGCTAAGCCCTTGCCACCACTAAACAAGGACGACAGGGTCAGGGTGTACAACACAGAAAAGAAGGAATGGTCGCGCAGCGGCACAGTGCTTCAAGAAGTGGCCCTGATGTCATACACTACTAACCGATGCAGGCACTGTCATGAGAAGTTCGTTCTTGTAACTATATTATTAAAAAGGGTAATGAATGTAGAAGCGTACTGCGGGATTTTAGTTTGACGATATTCGCTTGCAAAACAAAATAGCTTGTTGAAATAGGACAGATTTCTTTCAGATTATTCTAGGTTCAAAGACTGGGCATTGGACAACATTTCACACTATTAGTTTGCTGAAATTGATATTCAGCGCATTTTTTTGTGGCAATAAGGGCAATATGTGTGGAACATTGTCCAATATGTAAACATGACTAATCTGAAAAAGATCGGCCCTCAATGAGCTATTGAGATTAAGAAGAGAAAAATTTGAAACTGAACTCAAACTGAATTCATCATCGTGGTTAGGGTTAGGGTTGTTTGGTTGTTTGTTGTTTCATTGTTTGTGTCTGGTCTGTCTGAAACCACCCAAATATATGAAATGTCTCTAAACGAATCGACTCAATTTTACAGTTTTGTGTGTTGTTGTGTCATTGACTTAAGACAAGCGCGTCATCCGTTTAAGACACACCTTAAAGCGGGTAGCCCGGTTCTCCAACCTTTTTCCTTTCTACTGTGCTCTTTCCACATGTACTATTCTACTGTTAATGTAAAATAACCATAGGCCTCTAGTTATGTAGGTATGAATAGTAGTGCTGTTGTAACTTATGTACTGGTCACTGGTTGTTGTACATTTTGCACACCCCTACACTGTCAACAGCAGGGATACATCAGGGCTGTTGACTGGATCCTGGTACTTCTTTGTCAATGAATTGGCCTTTCACTAAGAATATGTGGGTAATAATAAAATTAATACAAATAATAAGAAGAAGACAACCCCCCCTCGCCATTTTTATATGGATGTCATGGGTCAATATTCAATAAATGAAAATATGGCATCATGATGATGAAAGAGTTTTGCTTTAAATCATTTATATTAAGTACTAACAATTTGACATGCAATTTTACTTGCTTGTAATGTTTAAGCTTCTTATTTCACTCTGTCATCATCTACACTAAACACTAACTAGTGTCTACCTGACTCAGCCCCAAACACGTTTAAAAGTGAACACAAATATTTTCATTGAATATTTAATATAAGCATATCAAACAAGCCAATTATGTTTGTTTTTGTTTAGGGATGACCCCTGCAGAGAAAAGCTGTCCTTTTAACTCTTCTGAAGGAGAGCAAACCCTCCTTCAAAGTATTAGTGCTGTTCCATTGCACTGGTTCTGTCAGGAATCACTCATGTCATAGATTTAACCATTTATTTCATAAAATGGTAATACAATTTAGTTTAGCGGTATGGTTCCACTCTTTTCTGGTGCTCCCTGTTGTAGGATTTAAAGCATGACATCTGTGGTCAGGTTGTAACTGATGTTTTTCGTCAGTCATCACCCTGTCACTCTTCATCTATATTCTAATAAAAAGGTCAAAGAAAGGTGGAGCCCAGAATAGGACCAGTTCCAGGCTGTGAGTAATGGATTGTTCTGTTTGGGTGGTGAACACATCGTTGTCTCCTCCCCTCTCCACGGTTATGAAACATGCGTGTGGGGTGCTTTGTTGTCGGTGGTGGCAATTTCCCAAATGCAACTTATTTACATTCGCTTTTTTGTTACAGCATTTAGCAGCAACTGCTATTTGGTGAAAGTAAATAAGGGCGGCAGTGGCTCAGGAGGTAGAGCCGATCCTCCTAGCCAGGTGGGAGGTGTACCTGCAAGAGACCTTACTGCTCCCGACAAGCTGGCTGTTGCCGTGCATTGTTATCACCACCGTTGGTGTATGAATGTGTGTATGAATGGGTGAATGTGAGGCACAAATTGTGAAGCGCTTTAGGTAGCCAGTGTTAGAAAAGCACTGTATGAATGCAGACCATTTCCAATAAATCTAGAGGAGCGTCCACCCATGCTTGAGACACAGCCCTGTCTGGGCTGTCTTTATGATCTATCTGATGCATACGGCCACAAGGGCCTCCCAGCATGCTGATCAGGTCTGGTCAGTTGTATGAGAAACACTGGGGGCCATGCAATGAAATTACACTTTGACACACAATGCAATCATCTGCTGTACATGTCATCTCTTGATCATTGTCAACCCTTAATGGTTTATTCCAGGAACTCCCTGCTTTCTGGGAAGACATTCAACACTCCCACCTGTAACCACCACCTTTGTATAAAGTAGGGCTGCACAATTAAACACATATTAATCATAATCAAATTATAATCGCAATTATGGCCTCGGCAATTGGCCAATCATGAAAGTTCACAATTATAAGAAAGCAACTCAGCAATCGCTGTATTATATATATTTTTATATATACAGTGGGTGCCACAGAATAAGAATTGAATCAACCATCTGTTTATCACAATGAATAATCGCAATCACAATATTGTGCAAAATAAATGCAATTATAATTTTGTACATAATTGTGAAGCCCTAGCATAGAGTCGAGTAGGCTAGACCAGAGACCCTGTTGGTTGGGTAAACTACCAACAGGAGCTGTGCTAGTATACATTTGCTCGTTAGATTAACCTTAACCTGGGTTTAGGGGATCTTCCCCCTGCCACCATAAGTGACATTGGTAACTAGCACAACCCAACTGAGAACCATACGCACAGGGACTGCACACTATACACTAGTGAGACATGTTTCAGAGATCTTTGTCTTTCATATGTTGTTTGTTCTTTCGAGCTGGACCATCGCACACTGTCACCATCTTTAGTTTATACTTTAAACTCACTTGAAAGTAAGACAGGCGGGAAGAGTTTGGGCCGAGATTCTGCCACTGATCTGCCTATATTCCGCTATGCTAGATTACACAGCAAAAAACAGCTCATGCTGGATTGTGTTTGCGATTCTGGGGCTTATTGTTTCCTCCATTGTACATATGCTTAGTCTTGCACAAAATGTGCCATTAGCTTAACATTTTATAGTAGCCTACCTCTGGTTGCCATGTCATTGACAAATACAACATTCATTAAATCACCCCACACTAAGAGACCTTCGGTTTTTAACCTTCAATAAATCACCTCACACTAATAGACCTTCGGTTTTAGACCTTAATTAAATCACCTCACATTAATATACCTTGGGTTTAAATCTTTATTTAAACACCCTTTAACTTAGGTGGTTTTACACCTGTGTTTTTGTGCTTTTGAAAATTATTTTTAACATTTCTAAGCTTCATTAAATGTATTATTTATTAATTTGCCTAATATTGACAGGAGAGGGTGATCAAGATGATATCAAAGCATTAACTACATTTAAATTGTGTTATAGTAGTACATTCTTTTTAGAAAATATACTGTCCATTCACCCAAATGTTACTTACCCAAATGTTTTTTGTAATTTCGGATCGGTTAACACATATGGTAGGCTATGACACACCTTCCTGATATGCAGCTCTCCAACCAAAACGACAGAATAGGTTGTTTGTATAGATCGTCAAAAATGACCCATATGAACGTTTGTTGGTACAAAGCCCCCTATCGACTGTTTAGAAGAAACAGCAATAGTATGTCAAGGTTCTGTCTTGCCAAAACAAAATGGAGGACTTATTTTTATTCTCGATAGAAAATACAACATTTTAATATAGTTTCAGCATTAAAATGCGTTTTCATAGCATTTCTAGCAATAAATGTGCATTTTAATTCTTAATCTTCAGTCATTGAATACACATGACGTTTACTATGTTAGTTAATGCAACATTTTAATCAATTGCAAAGCTTAAAGAGCCAGTGTATCCAAAACCACTTTTTTTTTTTTTTTTAAACGTTCATTTGTCTTATATGATCGTCAGCCTAATAATCTATGCCATTTTATCACTGTTACTGAAATAAGTCCCCAATTTAGAGAAAAAAGGGGTAAAATCCTATGTTTTTGCCAATCTCCCCAAAACACTATGTGAACGTTCCACTCTGCTGCGAATGCAGGTGGCGTTCTTTTCGTGACGTCAGACTACCTTTTCTGAGGTAGTTTGATGTCACGACCAAGGGGCACCGGCGGCGCGGTCTGACTGGACGTGTGGATCTCTATCTGGGCAACGGTTGACTGCGGTGTCCGCGAGAAGGTTGGGCTTTTCAGACACTTATTGTATAATGCCACAGTGTTTATTGGTAAATTAGAGATCTCATGGTGGTGACACACAGTGCCACCGCCTTCATCATAACTTTTGTGTTGGTTTTTACTGCTATTCATTCTTTGTGGAAAGATACGTCAGATATTTAGGGATTGACACTTAATTGCTCTAATTAGATAATTGCAAAAAGTTTACAGTTGATGGACGCCCTCCAATTTCCTTAGGAAAGTGTCATGTCATATAAATCATGTTTGAATTAAACTAGAAGCAAGAGGTTGCTATATTTCCAACGGGCGTCATTTGTGTCTCTGCTCGATGGGTTTAAAAGGTGTCAGAAGTGGAGCTTCCGAGACACTGCAACACTGCGAGCGACTTCCAACTGAGTGAGTCTGGGTTTACTTTTTTATTGCTCTGGCAATTTTTTTCTGTAGGATGCCTATAGGCCTACTATATATTAATAAGGAAATAGTAAATAGTATATAGCAATGGAGTTTTCTGCAAGTGCTATAGCCAATTGATACAAAGGGTTTTTCATTTTCATATATTTCATATAAATGTATCATATTATTAGCTTTACCCATGTTCTGTTTTGAGAATGATCTAGCTGTGTAGGATAGGAGCCTAAATTACACAGTGAAAACAAAAAAACGAACTGCAATGCATTCATGTTGCATGCTTAGCTATTGTGCAGTTATTTGGTAAACAAAGCTGTTTATGATCCTTACCGAAAACATAATAGTGGACTTTGACAATAGGTCTACAGAGTGATTGGCAACAGCATAACTGTTGGGCCCTTTTGTCGATTTCATCTGAGCCTGCATGTGTGTTCAAGAGGCAAAGAAAATAAAGAGTCATAGCATCCGTTCAACACAAAGGATATTCATACTGCTTTACATAGGCAGGAATCACTAAAAACATTTTACCCATCAGTGGTAAAATGTCAGATTAATAAAGGTAGGCATACTATTTTTTAGGCAGGGCGACATACAACTTTTGTCATTTTTGATTGGAGTATGGAGTATCTTGCATGGTTGCTAGGTTGGACATATTTTGGCGCGCTAAACACTGCTAAGCCCTGCGTCACTGAAGCTGAAATCCATGTTCAAGGTTTATAAAAGGCTGTATTCATTTTCAATCAACATAACATTAATAGTTGAACGTACAATTTATTGATTAATCACAGTTATGCTATAGCCTACTTTAATCTGGCGAAATATGATACATATTCTGGTGTAGGCACAGGCAATCACTTTACAACACAAATAATAGCCTAGTAGACTGCATATAACTTTTTCTGCAACCTGAACATAGCAATAGTTTGTCAAGGATTTATACATACATTTTCATAAAAGTAAGGAATGTAAGCAAACTGAGCATATCCCGCCCTATCCTCATGAGGTGTGTGTAGAAGGCACGTACCCAGATATCAAAGATTTTTGTACATTGCAACTCTTGGTTTTTATTGATTGCAACATGGGCTATTTATTGCTACTGTGCATATAACACAATATACAGATTATTATGAATACACCATGTTACCCTGGTGTTCGCTTCACATATTCAGCTAAGTGAGGTAGTAAAGTGGCATCTATTTCTTTCTTAAAATACAGTAAGGCCATGTTCAACCCTCTACAATAGCAGTGTAAAGAGGTAGGTAGGTTATTTACATCAATCAATTGGATTTACATTTGTGCCTTTTCAATCTATACTGGAACACTCACGTTAGATTTAAAGGCAGAAAAAGGCCTAATGGCCATTAAGGTCATATGTCTGTAGATTTACCAAAAGCTCAATCAATGCTCCAGAAATAAAGTGTTTTTTGTTGATGCTTTTCAGTTAGTTAGTTGTACGTACAGGTTTTGTCTTTGCAATGATGACCACGTTGCTGTGTTCGTAGGCCTGCTTCATCGCCTCGCCTTCAACACTCAACCTTAATCTCTATTGATCCTCAAGTTGTGTTTGTTGTGCATCCATTTCATTTATATCATTGTTGTTTGCATATCTTCATCGACTTAGACAGAATTATTTTCCTAATTGTTTGTAAATATGCTAATTAATTTAATATTTTATCCTCCTTACCGTACTTTTTGTGGTTTCTTAAATATGTTTTTGATTTGATTTAATTCTATACCCTTTCTTTAATCTTGAGCTGAGTAATGTTAACGATCATGTTAACCAGAAAGTCATGAGGACAAAGTCAAAGAATCCTGATCACCCTCCACTTCAGGGGCTAGTTCTCCTCCCCTCAGGCCAAGGTATAGATTACCAAGAGCAAAGATGTAGCAAAGGTACAAATTATTCCACTATGTGCAATGAATACACTGACTTTGCATTTAGAACCTTACATTTAGAACCTTGAGCGTAATCTTACTTCCGCAACTGGCACTCACATTGTCAACTAGGCACTTCTACAATTTCCCCTGTGGGATCAACAAAGAAATGCATCTCTGAATATTTGTTTTACACATCACTCCTGTACAATGAGTCCTTTGTGTCACCTTTTGCTTCAAAAAGGTCACACCTGACTGTGAAACAGTCAGGTGACAACCAGATGACAACCAGGGATGGATGCAGACACTGACGTGTCTTCTGTGTGTGTGTGTGTGTGTGTGCGTGTGTGTGTGTGTGTGTGTGTGTGTGTGTGTGTGTGTGTGTGTGTGTGTGTGTGTGTGTGTGTGTGTGTGTGTGTGTGTGTGTGCTTGTGTGTGTGTGCCGTGCGTCCATGTGTGTGTGTGTGTGTGATGGATAGC
>OOFG01085821.1:0-12933 GCA_900323295.1 Molva molva
TTTAGAACAACTATGATGGCTCTCTTGGCTCTTAAAAGGATACATGGGCAATTAAATTTGCTGGCATCTAGCATTGCTGTCTGCAGAAAATTTGCTTTTGTCTATTTTTGGGGATTCTTTTTCCCTCCCCTTATATTAACTGACTTTATGGCTGGCAAGTATATGGTTTACTTCTTTATTTGTTTTAAATATTTGTCAGGTTGGCTTTGGTAAAAACAACAAAACATTTTGAAATAAACAGCAGAGATCTGGTCTTTCTGTGGTTCATTGGATACATGAGGGTTAGGGTTATTAATACCCTAACCCTAACCCGGTAATCACAGGGGGGGAAGTGATCTCCTGACGCAGGGGACAACGCTGATGGACCTTCAGAAGTACAAACTCAGGTAGGCCACTCTGGCCCTGTGCTTCTTGAAGTCCCTGTCACACTGGAGCTGAGGAGACAATTAACATCAACATTTAATATCAATACCCAGATGAGGTGGCTTTCCATAACATTACAATAAACGCCACTTTTCTAAGTAGTTTGATTTGTGTCATGTCTCTGAAAAACATCTCAATAACATCGGCCCTGAGGGAAACATTTTTTCGCATCACCTCAACATGAGAATATAGGCCTAAAGCAAGCACCAAACATTGAAGATTAATTAATTTAGCCATTGATGGATTTTTTAACTATATGTTCGATATAGAGGGAAACGGGAACAATTTTGTTATGTTCTTTTTTGTGAAAGTGAGGGTAGGCCTATACTTTTGGAGATATCAAATGTTTTTATTTGAGTGTGCAAATTTCAATCTTCCAAAACTAATGGCAATAGCCCCACACATGCATGTTTGATAGTTGTTGGGGTTAGTTGTTTAACTCACCTCTGCTCTCAGCGTTTTCTTCTCAAGCTGAGGGAATTTCAACCAATTTGGAGACCCAAAGCTCATTGGCCAAACAACCCTCCTGCCAATTGCTGCTTCATGAGAATAAGTCCCAGGGCTGCATTATAAACACAAAACACCTATGAGTATTTCCGCATATCAATCACCAAATGCTATGTTATCATAATCCTTTGTCACACACCCTGGCATGCTGACGGTTGTATCCGGCTTGGTTGTAACCCTCACTGCCGAGGAATTGAAAGGCGTTTTTCCAGGCGGCAGGATTCTGGACCAGGATTGATCCTGCTGGTACTTTTGAGGTGATGGGGTCACTGTCTGGTGATATGTGAATATATATTATAAATTATCACATTCAATTAAACATCGAATCGCCTTGAGACTGTTCTCTTAATGACTACGTATACCCTGTTGGCCTCTATAAACCGCACGGCGGTCCTCGCAGAGAGGACGTATCCTTTCTTGCTCATCGGCCTCTTCTGTATGTCGTACATCATGCTGTGAAACTGAGTAGAGCTAAAGTTAGCACAGTATTTCATATCCTGCGACTCTGGTCAATGTCCACATTGTGTACAATGAATAGGTTGTATTTTTGTAACCTGTAGTTCATTCCTTATACACGCAAAGACACAAACATACCAACCTCATGATTCTCATAGCAACCCGGGCCACGGTGGGGCGCTTCCTGGCGGAACATTTGGTTTCCTAGACGATTTGGTGCAAAATGGGTAGGAAAGAGTTTCCTATCCTGGGATGTGCCAAACACAACGCCCCGGCGGCGATCCGGTTTATCAAGTTTAGAAATTGTTCCCATATCGCCATTCAGGTTTACATTAAAATGTCCGCTGAGAAATGAGTGACAATTGTACTTGCATCGCGACCTGCAGCTAAGTTACTGCCTGTTGTTTAGAATACCAGTAACTATAGCGACCAGGTTATGCAAATGTCATGGTTTACAAAGGTTTACATGGTTATACAAAGCAGCACCTCCTGCGTGAATCCTGGAGTTATCCAAGTGGATGTAATCGAACACAATGAAAATACTTGAAACATGTATTCTCCATATATGTCAATGCATGGCTGAACAGAAGATCGCACAATTAAAGTGTGGGTTGTAGATAGCTTGGGGCCAGTTTCTATCATATAAATGTAGAAGCAAATAGAATTTGATGTGAAAAAATTGAACGTATAGCCTAATGCTTGAATTTCATAGGTAGGCTACGGTAGCCTATGCATTTTCCAATAGAAAGATACAACGTTGGCCATTCATTCAAATACGTATGGAACTTCACCCCCTAGTCTGGTGGAGAGGTTCAAGTATCAGAAATCATGGATGTTTAAACAGTCTTACAGGTATAAATCTGATACCTTTCTATATATATTGAGTTGCCATATGCTTAATAGTCCGGCATTAACTTGAAGTTAGGATGGTTGTGTTAAGGTTTAAATATCTAGTTTATGAATGGCGATTGCATAGCGAGAAATTCTAAAACACAAATCAAGAGGTGTAAAAGTAAATGAAAAAATAACATTGAAAGAAAAACACATTGTTTTAGGGTTTTTTCTGTAATGGCTCACATGAGGCATTAACATGGCATTTCCACAAGGCAAATGTGTCTTAAGGCAATCAGTGATCACATTCTTATATACAGATAATTCCATCAACAGTAGACTTTAAATTAAGGTTGGCACTAGGTTCTAAAATAGTAAAATAACATCCCACAACAATA
Source organism: Molva molva (assembly GCA_900323295.1). Classification (NCBI taxonomy): domain Eukaryota; kingdom Metazoa; phylum Chordata; class Actinopteri; order Gadiformes; family Lotidae; genus Molva; species Molva molva. The sequence continues at coordinate 2,616 of OOFG01085821.1, forward strand.
TTAACATTCAAAATTCGACCCAAACATCGGTCATTGACAAAACACTCTTAGGGGCCCCGAAGCAGATGGCAAGTATCAATTATTTTTTGCATAACTACATACAACCACAAGTGATTAGACAAATAATATATTAATGCTAATCTCCACTTGTCTATCTTGGCACTTGTGAAGGAGTGAAGTGGAATTGACCTTGACAAAAAACAAATAGGACACACCTTACAGTTACAACTGTAACATGCAATGTGTATAATGTGTTACAACACTAAATCAAAAGGACTGCTGAGGAGTGGAAGGCAACTTCGTTTCACAAATTAGGCAATTATTGGCAAAATCAAAACTAATTCTGAACAGTTTCAAAGAGTAAGGCCCTGAGTTGGTATGCATTTTCTCATAGAGTAGCACCCCACTGATCATAAATATAATTTGAAGAGGCTTTTGGAGTACTGCTGCATTAATCTGTCTGAGGCACAGAGATGGAGGGGCCTTTGGGGTCGTCAAAGCGGTCCACGGTGTTCACCTGTAAGATCATGCTCAGGCCGTAGGTGAGGATCCAGAGCATGAGCAGGGTGGTCAGAAGCCCCATCCAAATTCCTGCAGTGAAGAATCCGGCACAATCGCTGGCATAGGAGAAATCGGTTCCATTGGCCAAACCAAAGCCCTGGATCTGTATTAGACAAACAACATCATTGCAAGAAGAAGTCATGCTTGAGCACCAGCTAATAAATCAATAGGGCTAGGTTTTAAAAAACAAATCTATCTTCATTTGAATGATTCAATATCAATTCATAAAATCCCGGGATCATTTTATACATTTTTATGCCGTTTAATATATTTTGTAAAGGCTTTTTTGTGCTTTTATTGACAGGACAGTGAAGAGAGACAGGATGGTAGGTTGGAGAAGAGAGGGAACAACATGTAGCATAGGAATGGTGAGAATCTAACCCGGGTCGCTACAAGGCGTACTGCCTTCATGGTTAGCACTAGCGGGTTGAGCCACCGAGCTACAAGGTGTACTGCCTACATGGTTAGCACTAGCAGGTTGAGCCACAAGGTGTACTGCCTACATGGTTAGCACTAGCAGGTTGAGCCACAAGGTGTACTGCCTACATGGTTAGCACTAGCAGGTTGAGCCACAGAGCCACACCAGAGATCAATCTTTTAATATATGCTTTTTACCATGGCATCTTGAAGCTTTAACCCTGTTAGTCTAGTGTAGCCAGCCTTTGGGCACAACTTGCACTATATTGTGTTGACTGCTGTAGAATATCAGTTATATTAAATAAAATGTACATAAATGCAACTGCTTTGGGGTCAACTCTTAATATAAACATTAATATTTTAAATAATGCACCAGGTTAGAGTGTCCCTTGTACAATTAATCTACAGCACATGAGAATTTATTTCATATTCAAGAAAAATTGGTATTGTAACTGAAATATCCCTAACCAAATTGATATTGAATCGATTTAATTAAAAATCTAAACCTTGTAACTCCAAAATCGGATCAGTTCGGGACATCAGTGGTGATACCCAGCCCTAATTGAGACAATAGTGCTTTTGTGAAATAAGTGCATGAAAATGGCATAAGTACCTGAAAGTCTACGAAATTGACCATCCAGTGAGAAGTGATCGAGTTGGTTTCTCCCTGTATCAGCAGGGCATCACTGAAGCTGTTGACTGACATGCAGTGGAAGGAGTACTCCGCGGGGGCATAGATACCTCGGCTGCCAGTGAAGGACACGGTCCCATTAATGGACTCCAGACGCACAGAATCCAGGGTGAACCAGTTCCGTGCCGATACGGGGAATAACTTTTGACTCATAGCGAAACTGGGGATAATATCAATGACGTTTTAGTACATGCGGCGTGTTCAATAAAAGCTGACATTCCTTGATGAATGAAAATGTGATTGATTCTTAAGACAAGGATTCAGGCTTTGTTTATTATTTGAGATAGATACATACATCTATGTACACATCTACTCACCTTAGAATGATTCCAGATGGGTAATTAAGGACAAGCCTAAAACACAAAGAAATCCAACTGCATTAGATCACCCCTTGCAGATATATTGTCTTAATATAGGTTGGATAGTATTTAAAGTTATTTTTTAATAATTAGATATGTATAATCAAATGGAGACACTCACACAGAGTTAGTCCCATTGCACAGGGATCCGTCGAATGTAGGGGTCTCTTTGGCGAGGTCAATCCACCTAGGGTCGGGGGTAAAGCTGACGCTGAGGTTCTGAGCCCATAGCATAATGCAAGGAGTGTTTGAAACGTTGAACATTAGAGGAGCTTTGACATTTTCTACAGCTGGGGATTGAAGCAGCGAGCGACCCAGTGGCTGCGCAGACATTGAGGTCTCTGGAATTATCTGTAGATATAAAAAAAAAGAGGCTTAAAGACATATTTCTTACCCTTTGACATTTGCGTTTTGTTCTTATTTGTTTGTGCCATTATTCCTGCTACTTTACAGCCGTATAATCCATGCTCTTTTCTTTGAATGGAGTATTCTTTCAATTGGTTTGGAACACTTAAGACATGCTTAAATAGGCCATTATCTATCGGTTTTCCTTTCTAATGGGAAATGAAATCTAGGTTTCAGTCGTTTACCTCTTTAGGGTCAAAATAGAAAACAAGCAGCAGAGAGCTGTTTGGTCTCAAAAAGCAATAATTCACATAGTTTGTACATATTTAAGATCATTATTTTAAAAGCTCTCACCCGGGATGGCTGGAGTCCTGTGTAGATAGCAGTGTAGAGGATGTTTTTGGCTTTCATGATACTCAAAACTTTCCCAATAATTCGATCTGTGAAAAAGAAAAATCATAATCTTTGATCTTTAGTACATGGCATTCAGTGACTGAAGAAAACTGAAGAACATTTTGATCATTGTTGTAATTTAAATTCCCAACAAATGCAATGTGTATATAACTCACCATTACTGCGTAAAACTTGCTCACACGACTCGTGCAGCCTTTGAAATGAAAGCAGAAAATCAAGTTCAGATCAAAAGGATTTAAGCAGATTTATTTGCATTCACTCTAGAAATACCGGACTCACCCAGTACAATATGGCAGGGTGAAGTACAGCAAATTGCTAACAGCTGGGTTGAGCTGAAGGTCTGAAAGAGTATCTGGGTCGACAAGCACCGGTGAGACACCGAGTGTTTCTTGTAGCAGAGCTGGTGCATCGCGGGCAGCGGACCACTCCAGAGCAGGAAGAACCAAGGAAGAAGGAGAAGACTGCATTGCAGCCTGGGGAAGTAACAGTGAGAGACTTTAGAATAATGGATACTGCTGAAGGGCAAGCAGTATCATAATGACAAGAACCTTGTCATTAAGAAACAACCCAAACCAGGAGACTACTGTAATACAAAACTGTACCTCAAGGTTGAGGAACGCTCCATCTTGCTTGTTGCCAAACACTCCTCCATATATTGTGAAGTCGTCTTTGCTTAACTGGATATAAAGAAAATAAAAGTAGTTTAAATGAGTGTCATCCATTGTTTAACAATATATACAGAAATAGGCATTACATGTAATTATCTTAAAACTATACTGTGCAAGTATAAAACGCGGAAAATAAAATTAGCATTGCTAGCTGAAGTAACACATTCCACATCTACACATTCCTAAACGCAGTAAAGGGGTTATAATGAAATGGGGAACTAACTAAAACGGGAAGCAATGGAGCCAGTTCACCGAGTACACGGTTCCGCTTCAGAAAGACTGACGAGTTCAGCCCCCCCTGTCTTCGCAAAACATCTTCTAATCACCAAATATTAAATGATATGCTCGACAATTCAATCCTATGTTATGATATCCAACCTTGTCCTGCAGGAACAGCAGCACAGTGTGCGGTCCAGAGCTGAACACAGAGGAAAGGTCAGTGGTCAGCTGGCTGCTGGACACAACATGACCAGCCGCCGGGGAGGCCAGGGATGGTAGGCTACACATTAGAAGGAGAGAAGGCGTTTTTAATGAAAATACACTGTTAACAGTAGTAAAGTTACGTATAGTTAACACGCATTGAAGAAGCATAAGTTAGATTAAAACGTAACCAACTTGACTGCGTTGACATATGCTGTCGACGATGGCGACTCGTTTTAAAGCGTTATAAAGTCGACCCGCTGAATAATTAAAGAGTTACCTTTCAGTCGACCACAGTAAGAATGGCACTTGTACAGTCGATCTTGCTAGCGCGAAATATGCGCATAAATTGGCAATAAAAGCCAACAACCGAACTAGGGTAAAACGCTGTGTCCTCGCCATTGTCGTTTTCCGCAAATGATGGTCACGTGACACGAACCAGCTGACTGTCATGTGCTGCTGGGCGACTCCACTTCCGGTTACCGTTCAGCTCGCCCGGCCGAGAGCTCCACTTCCGGCTCCTTTCGGTCAGCTTGCCCTGCTCAGTAGCCAAGAACTTCTTATTTCGGAGACTAGCGGCGGCAGCAGCTGCTTACTCTTCACAACATCGTATCGTAACTGTCGTGAATATGTTCCGATCGACAAAAGGACTCACAAACGGAATATGGCATACACCCAACTATAATTATTGACTGCCGTAAGACATGTTATAAGCATATGTCAGCGTATTTAAACAAATGTGGAATCCAAATAAAAATTATGTATTCTTGCCATAGTTTTTAAATAAATAAATGTATCAGGTACGTGCGTCATTTTGTCACTATGTGGTCAACGTGTTTCCTGATCGGGGGGGTCAGGGGTACCTGGCAGCTGTCCATGGTGCTGATATTCTGACCACTTTGGTCCACGCATTCGCCTTGTTCATTGCATAGTTTATAATCGTGGCGAATCGATTATTAATGCCCTATACAGATAAATGTTCCTATTATCATTTTAGAATAACACATACTGCAAAGGAAACATATCAGCCGTGGGTAAAACTGTCAGACATAGCTTTGATGATTACTTAGTTACTGTAATTCGGTTGAAAATGTTCTTTCTGTTTCAGTGAAAGCAACTCCCTTCCGCCAGTGCCGTGGTGGCGGAGGGATATACTTGCATCCACGAATTGCTACAGCATCTATCTCAATTGAAAAGAACAGAAGGAATATATGGGGATTTAGACAAAGAGCCTTTTTAAGAGACAATGTCAAAGTATAAGCAAATCTATTATACCAAAATTATTACCTACAAAATTAATCTTTAAAACAATTCCTGAAAGGGGATTACAGCCATCGAAAACATCACTTTCTATATAATGTAGTGTAAATGGGAAGCGTCGGAGGACGTGCACTATTTGCAGCCGCGGCAGAATACCATTCTAGAGTGTTCCACGTTTAGGGCCATCTTTGGTCGTCCTCGCCGGTGACAGTGTGGAATATATTCCGCTCGCATTTTTGTCTAATGATAAATAAATACTATTCAACTTAAAGTGAAGTCATTTAACACACTTGGGCAAAGAAAGCGAACTGCGCTCATTGCTTGACTTATTGGCAGCGTTTTTTTCAACTCCCTTCAATTTCACTGGTCTTAAGAGGGCGAGACAGGAGTGGCAGGGATACAACATGGATGAGGAATATGATGTGATCGTTTTGGGCACCGGACTCACAGTAAGTGATAAAGCCTCTTAAGCTCTATTGAAATAATATACGCGTGGACGGCCTATCTCGACTATTGGTTTACATCGGCCCGCTACCAGGTTACCACCCTAGGAGGCAATAGTTCCTGCATCCCTGTGTATGTGCGAAACATGATGAAATATTGTTATGGAACATGTTACATAAACATCTCAATCAATGAAGTCTGTATGAAACAATGGAACACGTGTGACAATTCTTGACAGCAGCCAATGCGCCGTTCTTTGACACCGGTTAAAAGAGCATCTTAGGCGTAACCCTATATCACGGTACCGTTCGCTAAGGCCTCCATCTAGTCTAGGATTTGCGAAAGCTCGGGTAGGGTTTGATCAAATTAATATGATTGTAACATTTTACTTAATACACTGAATAGATCGGATTGTTTGTTTGTTAGTATTTGCTTTCTTAATGGGATTCTTATTTCTATAGCCTACTTTCGTCACCTTTTTTTATACTCGATACTTATACTCGATGCCTATGCGGTAGCGTTCGCATAAATGATAAATGATTATAATAAAAAGTATAATTATTGTTATTATTATTATTATTATTTATTATTATTATTATTATTATTATTATAACAGCCGATGCATGGTAGATACGGATGTCATGTCGCGCATGCGCACAACCTTCATTCACCTTTCTGCATCCTCCTGCATTATATTTGACTAATCTACCTTTCTTAAGCAATTAATTATTTCAATTGATATTCAAATAGGGCTTGATGTTTTTGCAAAGATCCTTTTTGTATATGTTTCTGCAAAAAAATCTTTTTTAATTGTTAATGACATTTTTCTCACCAGGAATGCATTCTGTCTGGGATTATGTCTGTGAATGGGAAGAAGGTACTTCACATGGACAGAAACCCCTACTATGGTGGAGAGAGCTCCTCCATCACCCCTCTAGAGGAGGTAAAAGCTGCAGTCCTCGCTGTGTCATCCTTTAGGAGTAATAAAAAGAATCAATACATTTTATGATCCCTGTTACATCATATTAAGTCCTGTAGGCTGTTGTTTGCTATTGTGTGTCAGGGGGTGCCATTTTGATTGAATAATGCCCCTGTATTCATGATGCAGCAGTATTGCCATTGCTAACTATTTAGGCTGATGATGGTGGTTGTCTTTCAGCTTTACAAGCGCTTTAGCCTCCCAGATAGCCCTCCGGAGTCAATGGGCAGAGGAAGAGACTGGAATGTTGACCTGATCCCAAAGTTCCTCATGGCCAATGGTCAGTATTGCATTATGCATAACACTGTCGGGCTGCACTTGAGTAAACCAAAGAAGAAAAATGTAACGTAGCCTGTATGTTTACATAGCCCCGTCCTCCAACAACTTCAAATTTGAATTATTGGTTGCACATCTTGATTGACATGGTAGCTAATCAGATGATGATGCTATCTTATTACTGTATACTATATTATAATAAAGCGGTTATTAACCGAACGTGACCTAACTATGTGAATGTCTAACTGGATGAGTTCAGGTCAGCTTGTGAAGATGCTGCTGTACACCGAGGTCACCCGCTATCTGGACTTCAAGGTGGTGGAGGGAAGCTTCGTGTACAAGGGAGGAAAGATCTACAAGGTGCCATCCACTGAGACCGAGGCACTAGCTTCAAGTAGGTTCCCCTGACACACTCTCTAGTACAGTTTAGGACCACAGATGCAGATCAAAGGCAAATGCGATAGCTCTTGTTTTCTTTGGTGTGCCATGGAAACCACTGTCTTTCTCTGTTTGGTTCACCAGATCTCATGGGAATGTTTGAGAAGAGACGGTTCCGCAGGTTCTTAGTGTTTGTGGCCAACTTCGATGAGAACGACCCCAAGACCTTCGAGGGGGTGGACCCAAAGGCCACAACCATGAGGGACGTGTACAAGAAGTTTGACCTGGGCCAAGATGTCATTGACTTCACCGGCCACGCCCTCGCCCTCTACAGGACAGACGAGTAAGGGCAACACTCGATGCACCAAGTCGTATGCTACCGACGATGGAATAATTTCATTGAGTTTAGAGACAGATAGTTGTTGTTGTTTCACTCACATTTCACAGTTTTGAGTTTTATTCATTAGGTGCTTATTTCAGTATGTTTGGTCTTAGAATAAGCTAATCAGAGGTATTCATTTTTCTATGAAGCTTGAGTAACATTTTGTTCTGCCTCATTTTTACAGCCTTGTTAGATAACGGTGATATTATTCACATATTCAACAATTCATGCCCAATTTTCTCCTTGAGACAACAGTTTCACCGGAGGATCAATATTTAAATGTAATAACATCATAACATTCAGCCGTGTCAGGAAATAGGCAAAATAATCTTTAAGAATCTTAAAGATTATTTGGAGTCTAGCGCTCCATGTGATTCGGGCTTAAGACACATCAGAATCACTAAATAGGAATATGTTCTTCAGCTACCTGGATGTCCCCTGTCTGGAGACAGTGAACCGCATCAAGCTGTACAGTGAGTCGCTGGCTCGCTATGGGAAGAGCCCATACCTGTACCCTCTGTACGGCCTGGGGGAGCTGCCACAGGGATTCGCCAGGTATGTGACCCTGATCCGATCTCACATCTTTCTAACACATGCAGCGCAGCTATTTTTCTTACGTACTTATTATGGTCATTATCGCATATTTAGTATTGGGTGTCTTTGATTTGAGTTTTTTTTGTTTAATTATCATTTGTGGCCACAGGTTGAGTGCAATCTATGGCGGCACCTACATGCTGAACAAGCCAGTGGACGACATCGTGATGGAAGACGGTCATGTGGTCGGCGTGAAGTCTGAGGGCGAGGTACGCTGCATTGTCTTTTCCTTTGTCTTCTGGATCAGCAAATGACATGGTATATGTCATATGTCAAATGTTATACTTAAAGTTACTAGTTAAAGTTACTGTATTGTTTTTCTTTGGTTTGAGATCCTAGTAATGTCTCTCCATAAATCCCACACATTCCCTGAACGTGGGTGGGCGTGTGTGTGTGATTGAGCGGCATCAAAATGAACACAACATGGTGGGGTTTTGGTTGAGACTGACCCAGGTCCATCTCTGCTTTTGTTTTGTCTCCCCCCATGGGTGCAGGTGGCTCGTTGTAAGCAGCTCATCTGTGACCCCAGCTACATCCAGGACCGCGTGCGCAAGGCGGGCCAGGTGATCCGTGTGATCTGCGTCCTCAGCCACCCAATCAAAAACACCAATGACGCCAACTCCTGCCAGATCATCATCCCTCAGAATCAGGTCAACCGCAAGTCAGGTCAGAGCAGACTTCAATTCCCGGCCAATGTTGCAAGATGAGCCATTTAGTGACAAACACAGCAACGCAGCTTTTTTTCTTCTAAAGGATAAAAAGAAAAAAGAAAAGCATTTCTAATGTGGTAATTATGAGATTTCCGCTTAGTTACCACAACACATTTTCTTGATTATGTCTTTCGGGGTATGACTATTTTTGCTCTGTCAATGTCCGTAGTTGGTAATACTCGCCCCCAAATATCGTTTCCAGCCTTTCCTTCCTCTGCTTCTTTGTCTCCCCGAGTCAACTTTGACCTTTGCTCCACCCTGTCCTCTGAACCCTCCAGACATCTACGTGTGCATGATCTCCTACGCCCACAACGTGGCAGCGCAGGGGAAATACATCGCCATCATCAGCACCACGGTGGAGACCAGCGAGCCAGAGGCGGAGATAGAGCCAGCCCTGGAGCTCCTGGAGCCCATTGACCAGAAGTAACACACTGCATTATGGGAAACGTATTCATATCTGTGCTATTGTCAGTCATGTCTCAGAACACACTGCATTATGGGATACGTATTCATAACTGTGCTATGGCCAGTCATGTCCCCTAACACACTGCATTATGGGATACGTATTCATAACTGTGCTATTGTCAGTCATGTCTCAGAATACACTGCATCATGGGATACGTCTTCATAACGATGCTATTGCCAGTCATGTCTCAGCACACGCTGCATTATGGGATACGTATTCATAACTGTGCTATTGTCAGTCATGTCTCAGAATACACTGCATCATGGGATACGTATTCATAACTCTGGTATTGTCAGTTGTGGTTTGATTATGGTCCTATTTGTTTTACAGGTTTGTGGCTATAAGTGACCTTTACGAGCCCACAGATGATGGCACTGAAAGCCAGGTGAGTGGGAACACGGTTTCGCCCGGCGTGTATGCACATGACATAACATGCTATTTATATACATAATATACTTTAGATATTGATGTTGATGTAGCCTCATGAGACCATTCAGATATACACATTTGTCTTTCGCACTGACCTGCAGAGAGAAACAGAATGTGAATATATATAATGATATATATAATATTTCTATATATAACATAGAAATATAAACATATAATATATATCGAAGTAATATAAATATAGCAATATAAATCTATTATATATATCCAAGCAATATAAGTGTAATAATTCTCAAGTGTTTTCGCCAGGTGTTTGCCTCGCGGTCCTACGATGCCACCACCCACTTCGAGACCACCTGCAATGACATCAAGGACATCTACAAGCGCATGACCGGGAGCGAGTTTGACTTTGAGAACATGAAGCGCAAACAGAACGACGTGTTTGGGGAGGATGAGCAGTGAGCGACTGGGTGGGCCTCTCCCGAGAGAGGAAGGGGCCAGAGAGGAGGGAAAAGGGTTTGCAAAAGCGGCGGAGCCTGAGGTAACGCGTTTATGTGGAGGTGCGGG
>OOFG01085823.1:0-12750 GCA_900323295.1 Molva molva
TGAGTGCTGTAGGTCACAGGCCGATGATGCCATCAAGACCACATCGTCTGCAAAAAGCAGTGACGAGATCTTGAGCCCACCGAACTGCAACCCCCCCCCACCGTGACTACGCCTCGATACCCTGTCCATGAATATCACAAACAGGATTGGTGACAAAGCGCAGCCCTGGCGGAGGCCAACACCCACCGGGAACGAAACTGATTTACTGCCGAGAACACGGACACAGCTCTCGCTTTGGGTGTACAGAGATTGGATGGCCCTGAGAAGTGACCCCCTCACCCCATACTCCCGCAGCACCTCCCACAGCATCTCCCGGGGGACCCGGTCATACGCCTTCTCCAAATCCACAAAACACATGTAGACCGGATGGGCATACTCCCAGGCCCCCTCCAGGATCCTTGCGAGAGTAAAGAGCTGGTCCGTGGTTCCACGTCCGGGACGGAATCCGCATAGTTCCTCTTCAATCTGAGGTTTGACTATCGGCTGAACCCTCCTTTCCAGCACCTTGGAGTAGACTTGAATCTATCTTTTCAGGTTTATTTTTTTAAAAAAGATAAACCTGAACTATGTCAATTTTATTTTACTGCAGCCTTCACTTGTGTTCAAAATTAGACCCATCTTTCTCTCCCACAGGGTTGAATCTGAGTGCTGTAGGAGTGGATTTTATTATTTTGGTGGTCTGGTATTAGACACTTGGTAGTTGGAATTATAGGACAAAACTGGTGGGTGCTGTGAAAAAGTTAGGTTCTAACTTAAACATATGTAACTTTTCTACTGCAACTATTTATTCCATAAAAAATATCTGAACTACAAAGTTTCTCAAAATTAAAACACGCCGATCTTTGAGTCAATCCATCTAGGGAATTTGTCCTCTTAAATTGTTGTATTCTGGTCCACTTTTGCCCCTGCCCCAACTGTGCAAAAATGATGCCCCTTTCACACATGCAGTCTCCCTGCATTGTTCAGGAACAATTCCTGCATGGGGTCATGTGTGAATGGGAGCCGGGGTCGATATTCTGGGTAATCTGCCCTGCCCATTTCCCTGCTCAAGGCCTAGTGACAATTCCGGATCACTGTTGGCTGTGTTGTGAATAAAAGCAGTAACATTGCCGGAAGAGGCACATAAAGGGTTACGTCAGTCTGACATAAGATGCTTTCATGTGGAGCGACAGACTAATCACAAGAGACTGTTAATGACGTATTTGAATCCGGTCTATCTTAACAATATCAATACAGCTTCTATTGTTTGCAAACAAGCTCCTTTTTAAAGAACGGCTTGAAACTTGACGGATTCCGAAATAAGGGCGCTCCTCTCTGCGGGTTTTATGTCGGCTGGCATCCATAAGTGTTGCATTACTGCCTTCCGCTGGCCTGTTACTTAGCCCATCGATTCCAGCAATGCTATGCCATGTGTTTCAGAAATGACACACTGCTGAATGGCATGATTGACCAATCAGAATCTAGTATTCGTCAAAGCCATGTAATAAATAGCTATAACTCTAGCTAAGACTAATGCCACTAGAGGCTGATAATGGGAAAACTCATAGTACAGGTTTAGGCCATATATGCTTGAAAGTCTTTATTTACCATAAAAAAAGAATTGGAATTGCATTGTCTTGTAAATTAATTATTCAAAAGGCCCCCCTGCTTTCTGTTCTGTTGGATCTTACATGTTGATGGGGGGGGGTCTGTTTGTTTGTTTCTTGTTTGCAGCCATCGAGGGTTCGGGGATGGGCCTCCCCTTGGGTATGGCGCGCCGGGCACTTAGCTACGACGACAACCTTGAGGCCCCCATGTCCACGCCCCCTCACGACATCAGCATCAACAACCTGTGGCGACGGCCGGTCATACCGGAGAGGAGGTTCACACACCTGGCCGAGGTAGCTGACGCACGCACGCTATGGAAGGCCAAAAGGGTCAAAACTAGCCTCATTGTAGATGTGTATTCACTAAAATCAACGTAAAATTTGCTGACATAACGCCGTTTTTTACGGCGTCGTAAAATACGACCGCATTCATGGGAACAAAACATTCTTTAACAGTGTATTGCTTTCATAAGGGAAATTAATATTACCTTTTGGTAAAGCAGCCACACTGAACTTCAAGAAGAATAGATGTAGGCCTACATAACAGACCTTAAATTCAGATTGAATACAGTCGTAGTATGCGGAAATATGGATCCATACGCTACTTTCTGAGAACTAAACTGAGAAAAAAACGTGGTGATCGAATTAAAAATAATGGTTAGTCTACAGCAGAGGTTTTATCCGTCCCCCGAGATGTTTTGGGTGGAAAGGAAGAAAAAAAGAGAAAAAATTAATTATTATTACTTTTTAATTACAATATTTGCATCCAGTTATTATCAACTATGTGTAATAAGCAAAGTAAGAGGTTTCTATGATACATTTATTAAACCTAGCACTATTACTATCCATCTGCAGATGGAGATAGTACCAATCTCATTGATTGGTACAGCTATTCTGGACAGACATTTGGCGTTTTATACCTATAAACTGCATTCTTTCAAATGTATAATCAATGAATAACAGATATTCAAACACAATATGTAATTATTTGACTTATTTTTGTTGCAGTTCTCTCTTCTGCTTTATGTAATTTCCCATTGTGTGTTATTGTTATGTGCCAACAATGCAATTTCCCATTGATTGGTATCTGTAGGCCTTCTTGAATGATTTCATATAATATATCTGCTAAATATCCGTGTGTTGAGTCAAATGGATTTTAGCAAAAAATGATCCGGCCCCCATGAGGTCTCATTTAACACATCCGGCCCACTACCTAATATAAGTCACACCCCTGGTCTAAACACCCGATATATGGTCCACATAGTGTAGTGAAATGCACAGCACGAACGAGAGAAAGATGTGTGGTCTGACTTTGACACACGCTGTATTTTTTGTGGATTTATATCAATGCACGTCTAAAATGAGGCGTAGTTTTGACCCTTTTGGCCTTCCATAGCACAAACGCACACACACGCACAGACACACAGACACACACACACACACGCACATGCATGCAAGATGAACAAACTGAAGATGTGGTATTTTGTCTCACTCAGGAGGATGACAGCGGTGCTGCTTGCGTGAGCCGGTCCAGCGGTGCCAACATCGCCCCCATTAGGTCACCGGTGGTAGTGAAGACCAAGGCCTCTTCCATCATCATGAACTCTCTCATCACCAGTATGACGTCCTTCCGTTCACGGAAACAAATGATCACTCCATTTTCTCTCATATCTTTTGGCCATGTACATGATCTCTCTCTCTATGTGTGTCCAAGCAGAGCAGACACAGGACAGTGTGATGAGGTTCGAGCAGACTGCGGGGCTCACTGATACCAGCTACACGCCACACAAGGGACTCACTGCAGAGGAGACCCGCCACCACCACCGCATGCCCGAATCCTTCCACGTAAGATTATAGAGCCTGCCGGATCTACTTTTCCCCCATTTATATCAAATGTCGAAAATAAATCAGTTGTGTAAATACGGGTTGACATTGATAAAAATGAATCCAAACCTCTTTATACATCACACGTTACATTATGCCGTTGAGTAGACACTACATCCAAAGCAGCCCTTTGCCATTAGCATTCAGTACATTGCAAAAGACCCATAATGATTCTGATGATGGGAGCAAGGTCATTCTGCTAGTGCAGTGCCATGCTGACGTGTAGTCAATGCTTGTGTCCACTCAGCGCCGGTGTTACTAGGAAGACATGCCGCGGTTTGGCGTTGGACTGAAAGGCACAGGTTGTGCTGAGTTTATTGGCGTTGTGTTCCTGGTGTTTTAGAAGCTACAGATCCAGAACATGGAGTCCCGGGAGGACTCCTCCGCCCAGTCCACCCCCTCCAGCACCCCCCACAGCTCACCCAAGCAGAAACGCAGGTCAGTACACACGGGACACGTGTTCATTAACAGACAAAACAGGCATGCAATTTGTATTAATTTATTTTTTTAACTTTTGTACTTTTATTTACATATTTAACAAGGTTAGCCTCAGAGATCAAGAATCTCTTTTTCCAAGGATGTCCTGACTGAGAATAAACACATGCTAATGGTGTGTGTGTGTGCGTGTTTGTCTGCGTGTAGGAGCTGGTTCAGCAGTACAGGCTCTGAGCTCAGTGTGGGCTCCAACACCAGTGTGGACCTTGTAGGAGGAGGAGGAGGAGGAGGAGAGCTGGGTGGTGACAGAGGAGGAGGTGGAGGACCTGCGGGTGCCATGGAGCGTTGGAGCGTCTTTGGGCCGCGGCCCCAGATCCAGAAGACCAACTCCGACCTGGAGTCCGAGGCCACCTCAGCAGGTAAACATGGACATGAGTCCGCTGTTGGAGGAGGAGGATGAAGAGGGAATCCAGCTTTTCTTCAGCTCTTGGTTTAAAGATGAGGTCGAGGTTGCTACTTAATTGTCCATAGTTGGGTTGAGGTGTCCATAAAGCAATTTTTCATTTTTATTCAAGAAACTAGATATGCTCATGACCACGATAAAAAGCCTGTTGTAAGACACACTTATGTAAAGTGTGTTTTGGAAAAAAATAGGCAGAATGACCTTTGTACTGAAGATAAACACGGCGCCGTCTATGTCCGTCCACCAACACCACTAGGACATGTTCCACTTCATTTATCTGGAAAAGTTGTTATGTTATAGATTATCTGTCTGCATCCAGTGTATAGGAGCTTTAGGGGTCCATAAGGAAGTTTGGATGGTCAATAATGGACAGCAGTGCTTAGAACTTGATGGAACATATCCATATTAAGTTTGGACATTTTTGGTTCTGTTGAAATCCTGATTGAGAATGACTTGCGGTAAGTGATCGTGAGTAATGTCTTGGATCATGTTAGCTTGCGTGCATATTCTGAGACGTTTAAGTTTATTATTGTTTTCTTCTACACAGGCTCTGCCCATTATCTGGTATAAATATGTCTCCATATAGTATACCCTACATGTTGTTAGTATACAGTTTTTCCTTAATCTCCCTATGAATGTATGGTATTATAATTACATAGCCCTATAGTATTTTCTTTTTCACAAATGGTTAAATTGTTAATTCTCATATATTATTTGGATGTAACTCACTAAGTAAGTGCAGTGTTATGTACTATTTGCTGACACTAACTCTGAAAAACATATTTTAGCATTTCCTAAAACCTTCTTAAGCCCTGATTGTACCGAATGCCTTTTTAAAAGCTGGAGGTGGCTATTTAGTAATTGTAATCAATGCGAACCAAGCGGTTTGCCTGCTGCTTTTTCGTAGCTTAGTGACTTGCTTTTTCCTGCCGTTCATGTTTTTGGCGCAGCGCCCCGGACACCCCGTGCTGTTAATTGTTAACTCAAGAAAACAAGCGTCATTGTAGGTTTAGATGTAGACGTTGCATGGTTGCTTTGCAACAGTAAAAAGGTGCAGCGCACTACTTAGATATTTTTTCATGCTCCCAACAGAACAGGCAGTGCATCGGCAAACGTTCTGTGTGATCAGCCCCTCCTTTTTTTCTTTTCTACAGCTGGCTTTGCTCTCCAGGCCTATCGTGGAGCACAGAAACCTACTGCCATGGAGGTCATGAAGGCCCAGGCCAAGCGATTAGCCGAAGACGGCGCCCCTCAGAAGGTAGCCCCGCCCAAGATGGAGATTCCCACGGTAGAGGGGCGGAACCGCGGGGCGAAGCCACACAAGCTCAAACCTCGAGACATGAACATCCTGACTCCGTCCGGATTCTAGAGAGGTCACCTGGCGTCTCCCCTCGCCGCTCTGACGTTTCGAGATTCCTGTGAAACAACGACCACAAAACAGATTCTGTTGCTTTAAAACGGAAGTAGCAGACAAGGTAAAGGTCTGTTCCGGAAACCTTTCCCTTAAAACAACTCCCCACAGACTTCATTCTACTAACCGGAACATGACTAGCATTATTCCAGGGCCCTTGAGTATACTATATGCTTACTTAGTCTGGTCACAACAAAATTGCTCTTGTACACACACCTACAAGTTTCCAAATGTTGTTAATATCTTTTGTGAGTCTCTTCAACAATGGCCGGGTCTGTCCGTCTGCAGCAACATCCTGATGGTCCTCAGGTTACACCTGAACATCTGCTTTTCGTGTGCGCATGTGTGTGGCAACTGGCAACTTCTGTGATTACTGTGTGGTTTTTTTTCTTTTCTACTTTTAAACTTATTTTAGAGCATTCAGGACAAATGTAAGCCAATATAGTGGTTGAGCTGCTATTAATCATGAACAACATTTCTTATCACATTTTTGTCATAAGAATTCATTTTCTCAGCAGGCTTTGAGAAGAGGGCGGCCTGATTACATTTTTCACTTATTCTTTATTTTTTATTTTTTTAATAGGTTTTATGTTAGTAATAGATGCAAAAGCCAGGGATCCCCTATAAATGACAGAAGAAAAAGACCAACCACCAAAATATATATATATCATAGAGGACACCGCATTTAGAATTCACTTTATTGAGAAAAGATGTTGACTTGAAAGGTAAAACTAGATTTTTTTGTGTTACCACAAAAGACGGTTGGAAAAAATTGTGATTTATTCGTCATTATTTCTATGGTTTTTCTCCTATATTCCACATGCTTCAATGTAGCCATTGTCCAATATTACCATTAATGATGAATATGCGTTTATCTCGCCTGTGCTGCTGACTTTTACTCACAATTTCTCTGTTTTTCTGTTTAAGTTATTGTTTTTATGTCCAATATATCAAGCTATATTGTGTGACAACACTATGGTCAGAGTGACAGATGTCAATATTTTAGCCAACCCGATCCGGCGAAACTATCTTGTGAACTTGAAAATGTCTTAACGGGGTAAAATATTACCAGAGTCCCTTAAAGTACTGTGCGGTGTCTGTCTGTAGAGCTTCATGTTAAGTGGAATGCTAGTTCATTTTCTTAGACACAGTAATGGTCAATTGTGTCCAACAGCACTTTATGCAAGTTTGTAAAAAAAAAAAAAAAAGCTTTGAAAGCATTCTATAAAACTGCTACTGTCCAGCAGATGGTCTTTATGAACCATTCCCCTATTCTATGTGTAACCCAAGTCCTCCTCAATCAGATTTGATGACTGCTAGTACATGTAGATTCATCCATTTCCCTCCCTCGGGTTTTGTAAAAAAATAATAATCTTGTGATGTGTTAAGTGAGTGTAGCAGTCCATGTACCCTGATATGATGACTGTGACTATATTTATATTGTAATGTCACACGTCAGAGTGGATGTCTGATTCATCCACTGGCTGTAATGTTACCAATGCTTCATGCATTCAATGTTTTCTCCCCTGAAACTTGTGTGAGTGAGTGGTGTGGCATTTGTTTTTGATTTTTGTTAAACATGACTTGAAGGGATAAACAGTTTGCCTTCCTGACTCAATCTCCCTAACCGTGGACACACTGTTGTATGTACATCTTTCACGTCAAATAAACATTCTCTGATCCGCATCAGAGGAAATACTGTTAAAAGCGATTTCTTCGGGTACAGATTGCAATCCAGTGATTGCCTGAAATTATTACAAAAAATTGAAAATGTTCCACAGGTGAGTGACATCAACACAGATGAACAAACAGATAGGTGAAGCATCGTCTCCCTGCTTGTCTCTTT
Organism: Molva molva; assembly: GCA_900323295.1. Taxonomy (NCBI): domain Eukaryota; kingdom Metazoa; phylum Chordata; class Actinopteri; order Gadiformes; family Lotidae; genus Molva; species Molva molva. Next base: position 7,626 of record OOFG01085823.1, read on the forward strand.
TTATCGAACAGAGGTCATTGTGTCATTGGGTTTGGAGGGTTTGATGTAGAGGAAGTTCAAACTACCAGGGTTAGGCCTATTGGTTCACCCTCCTTATCTTTGGCACATAGTGTTCAGGCCTTGGCTGCTTGACATTTCATTTTTCTTTTTTTATGAATCATTACCTTTTTAAGTAAATTATTACTTCCAGTCGTCCTCACGAAGCGTTAGTATGAGCAAAGTATGGCTGTTAATGTGACTGATTCTTCCTTTTGGCCCAAAGAGAACATTCTTAAAACAAGCATGAAAAGTCATGAAAAGGGCATTGTACATGCAAAGCGACAAAGAATTTTCCTGATCTTCTTTAAGATCTTCGATAAGTGTTTCATTTTAGACATGATCCAAACCTCCAGTCCTTGACTATTTGATTTCACTATTTTGATTTCACCCAAAGTTGAAATGGGAAAGAAGAATGTTTGGCTACCAACTGTCATTGAGGATTCAGCAAATCCTTGGTTTTGACAGAAGATTAATGTAACTGACTGACCCAATCAGGCAGGGAAGTGCTTGGGTTCTCCATCAATTGTTGGAGAACCTGTCTTTGGACACACTCTTGTGAGTAAAAAGTGAGATAACGGGAGAAGACACAGTAAGCTATGACTCATTCGCTGAATTTCCTAGAAGCTGCCTTTAAATGTATTCTCTGAAGAGGAGCATGCTTTTTTCTGTTTTTGAAAAGCACAGGAGCCTGCTTTTAGTACTGAAATACCAACACTCTTTACTCCTAATTTTTGATATGGTTCTTCTTATTGGGGGCCATATTAACTGAATAATACATAGACGTGTTAAAGCCCAAATGATCATTGTCCTGCTGCTGAAGATCGTGTTCTTCACGGCCCTAGTTGACACGGTTCACAGTGCTAGTTACCAGACAGATCTGCAACGACTCTAATCCACCTGTCCCGTCTGTCCATACCCCCATTCGTTCATCCGTTACAAACTCTGTAGGTTTCGCCGCTCCCTCGTCCTCTCTCCTCCCCTTCCTCCCCTTCCTCGTCGACCTCCACCTCTTCCTCCTCCACCTCCCTTGACCTCTCCAAACGTCTTGAAGAATTGCTCCATCTCCCTCTGCAGCGTGGCATTGCGTCGGTCCGCGTCCACCCGGGCCCGCTCCACATTGCGGATCTTCACCTCGGCCAGGCTGTGCCAGCGCTTGTGCTGCTCCAACCGGGAGCACAGGGCGGCCATTTGTCCCTCCAGGGCCTCATTGCAACGCTCCAACCTGCCACAGAAGAAGAAGAAGAAGAAGAAGAAGAAGAAGACTGGTGAGAGAGATGGTCTGGGGGATCAACCCATCATAACTGCTCTCATAGCTTCACTGAAACATCGGTTACCAATGTAATTCATTGTACCGATTCTGGAGAAATGCATTTAGCAAACAAGTAGTAAACATTAGTAGCCAACAATAGTAGCAAGGTAGCAACCTCAGCTAGACGCTAAGGTTGGACTTTCGGCTTATAGTCAGCCCACAGACGGGGGATCACCGCTTTTAACTCGTGAAACGGGTTTTATTTAGGTTTAGAAATGAAGAAAGTATAAATGGTTTGAACTTTGAGCGCAGTGTCAAGGTGGAGAACCTTAGCTGGTGGAGTATACCCCTAGGGTATAGCGTCAACACTACATTGGGCTTCAACTCCATAAGAATACATTGGCAATGCTGGAGACATCAACGCTGAAAGTAGAGGTCATTCGACTGTTTTACTAAACAGTCTAATTAAAAGTAATTACTAATTACTTTTAATTCTACCACCGGTACCAAAACATACTTAAGGTTTTGAAAACTTTTCCATCTCACCTCGATATGGTGGCCTGGTACTCAGCCCTCTGTCTGGTCATCTGTTGCTTTAGCTCAGCCAAGTAAGAGTGAACATTTTGGGCCTCAGTCTGAGCCTGGGAGCGTTGGGGATCCGGAGATCCAGAGGAGAGGAACACCTCGGAGCTGCCCGTACTTAGAGGCATGTCACTGGGAACGGAGCAGGAGGCTGGGGAATTAGGGGGCTGAAGATCCCCATTGGGGTTATCATCATCAATAGCATCCTCAACATCATCATCGTCTTCATCACCACTATCATCATCATCCTCTTCCTCATAACGGTCATTATCTTCTGACCCATGGTTTGAGAGAAACATTGGCGACGACCTCAGCGACTGGCATGGACTAGATCCACACTCAGCGACACAATCCCCCGTCTTGTCCACTGGGAGCAGTTCACAGGAGGAGAAGGAGAAGGAGGAGACCAGACTGTGTTGGGCCTCCTCCTCTCCTGCCCCTTCCCTCACGATCAAAGAAGAGTCCAGATGCATGGCCGCGGCGTCTGCATCAAACGGGTCACTATCGCCCACCTCCATTCTCTGGTGTAGAGATGCTCTGCTCAAGTTGTCGTAGACAGACATGGTGCTGTCCTCCTGGTACTCGCTGCTGCCGCCGCTGTCCGCCTCCGGTACTACACCCCCTTCCTTCCTCTCCTCAGTTTCCCCGGTCCAGGGGCAAGCCTCTTCTTCCTTGCGGCCAGGCAGCAGTGCACCTGACGCGGGGCTGTCTGCGGTATGCGACTGGAGGACGAGTGACGGAGCGGCGCGGGCTGGGAACAGGCCGGTGGGCACCGCGTTGGAGCCGAGGCCCGGTATTGAGTCCTGTGCACCACCGGAAAACTGTTCGTCTGGCTGGGGGGTGCTGGGTCCGGCTGCATGGTAACGGTGCTGGTGGTGGAGTGGGGAAAGGGGGTAGCTAGTTGAGGGCAGCGGGAACAGGCAGCTGTCCGGGTGTGAGGAGGTGTGGCGGTGGCCCAGGACTCTCTTCTGGCCGGCGGGGAGACGCGGGTCGGCCGCATGGCTGGAGAACCCGGGAGAAGGAAGGAGGGTTAATTGGGGGATCGTCATTAGTGTCGCGTCAAGTCATGTCGCGTTATTCTGCACACATTCAAGTCAATCTTTTCCAGACAATCTTTATTTTTTTTCCATTTTTGTGAATAAAATCCAATCATATGTTGGGGCCTTTGATGTGCATTTGTGCCCCTATATTCCAATGGTCTGATGAGGCAGTCAAACCAGGCTTATTTGGACACATCATGTCACACTTCAACACTAGCTGGTTACATTACACCTGATGGCCCCTATGTGATTGTAATAAAAATGAAGGAAGAGCTTGAACCTTTGGTCACAGTGTTTGGAGGCGGACTGGGGAGGGTGTGGAGGAGGGCTGGGATGTTCCCTGGTGTCCTTGAGACTGGAGACGGAGCCAGGCCTCCCCCAGCGCTCTGCGATGAGAGGCAGCGAGAGCTGCCGGGCGCAGGGGGAGACAGGAAGCAAAGGCGCCCTGGGTGATGTGAGCGTTGGGTCCTGGGGCTTTCCTTTGGGCCGTGCTGGACAGGGGCCAGCATCTCTGGGGAAGAGAGACTGGTGTTCCCTGATCAACTCCAACATCAACACCTGGACCACAGCTGCACCTGGGTGAGACACGATATTTATATTTTCTATTGTATTTAACCTTTATTTAACCAGGTGAGGCTCGTTTTCCAAGAACGACCTGGTCAATAAGGCAGCATTAGAAACGTTATAGACGAAGGCAAGGTGCAAAGATAATGATCCAGACTGTCCAGGTTCAGGCTTCTTTCATCATCATCATCATCATCATCTTCCTCCTCCAACTCATCATCATCATGTAATTAATTTAATTCATTTTGTTGTTGAAATATTTGTTTCTGTTGTTGTTGTATAAGTAGTATGCTTAAATAGAAGATTATTGCACAGATGTTATTGAAATATTGATAAGCAACGTAAAATGTTTGGATCATGTTAACCGTTTATCTGTCCAGCCCTGTGGGCGTTATATATTTGTAACATTCCCATGATGCATTGTGTGTCTGTATTGATTACACATTCCTTGATTACCTCCAATGATGCTGTGTGGGTCTTCGGCTTTGGCTCTGAGAATGTTTGGTCCGAACACAGTGGCCAGATTTTGGCAGCTCATCTTGTTGCTGCAGGAGTAGCTTTGGACCTCATTCAAGAACCTTTACACACACACATACACACACACACACAAACACACACACACACACACACACACACACACACACACACACACACACACACACATAGACCATGAGGAAAGTAAGGAGAGAGAGAGAGGGGGTGAATAGAATGTAAGGTCACATGGCTGGGACAGCATGATAAAAAATACTAAGACAGACAAGCAGACAGACAGGTAGGTGGACAGACAGAGAGGCAGACTTACTGGCAGATGTAGTTGAGCAGGTTGAAGTTGGCGACTGGTAGGTCATGAAGGAGACCCCTTAACTCTAGCAGACCCTGTTGAGGAACAGAGTAGTGCTGAAGTAAAGCACATTGTGTGAAAGACACTCCATAAGGAGACACATAGTGTGTGACGTGTGCAAACCTCCTTCCTGAGACAAATTCTAGATGAGGGAGCAAATAATGTTGATAATGTGTGGTGTAGAGTGGGCTGGTGTAGATGTAGTGATCCTGAGAGCTTCAGTGAGAGGAAAATTATGAACATTTCCAGGTTCAGAAAGTAGAACAAAAAAACTAAACATTAAATGTTTCTGATTATACTCATGAGTCATCAGGGGCTGTGTAATATCTAAATGTTGACTCAAACTGACAACTGACTTTAACTTTCTGCACCTGGATCTAGTGGTGTGTCCAGACTAATTTAGTAGGGGTGGCCCAGGAGTGGCATAGAATAACACAGGGCCCCTCCCTGTGTTATTCTATGCTACTCCTGGGCCACCCCTACTAAATGAGTCTGGACACATTAGACCACAACAGTAACTTTGCAGAACGGTTCAGAGAATGTCTACTTACTGTAGATATACTGCACATATTGTAAGTCGCTTTGGACAAAAGCGTCAGCTAAATAAATGTAATATAATGTAATGTTCTTTACGAAATTAACAAAATAACACATTTCTCTATCTGATAATCAGTGAAAATGTAGTGATGTGTAGTGAACAACACAACCATTTCTGTTGTATTTAAAGTAAGTTCAAATCCTAGCAACGGCCAGATTTAGTTGGGGTGGCACTGGGGTTGAATCAAATGTACAGGGTCACATGCCCCCCCA
>OOFG01085824.1:0-13064 GCA_900323295.1 Molva molva
TATCTGTTGGTATTAAACATTACTAACTAAGCAGTGGGATGAAAGAGAGAAGGAAGGCAGCGCAGGAAGCCTGTCCCACCCAGGTGTGTACCACCGTTAGAGTGCTGAGACCCCCTCACTGTGTGTTTTACCCCGTCAGAGGAGTCTGCTCCTGGGACCAGAACCACCCGGACAAACTGCTTGTTCACCACCTCCAGACGCTCCACCTGCAGGACATGACATCACACACAGGACATGACATCACACACAGGACATGACATCACACACAGGACATGACATCACACACACAGGACATGACATCACACACACAGGACATGACATCACACACACAGGACATGACATCACACACAGGACATGACATCACACAAAGGACATGACATACAGGACATCACATCACACACACACAAAACTACATCTCACACACACACACACGACATCACAAACACACACGACATATCACACACACACACACACAGGACAGGACATCACACACACCAGAAAATGACATCACAGACACACACAGGACATGACCTCAGACACACAGGAAACAACACCACATCAAGTGTGTGTGTGTATATATATGGGTATATGTCTGTGTGTATGAGGGTGTGTGTGTGCGTGTCTGACCATGCCCCTCCCCAGGTAGCGGTGTATGAAGTCCTTCCAGCTGATCTCGCGCCCCGTGTCTCTGAACAGGAAGTAGAGCAGAGCTGACGTCACGCCCGCCACCGTCACCGCCATGTAGCGGAAATCCTTCTCATCCCACGGCAGGTCCCCCTGCACAGCAGCAACAGCTATACATTAATACTCTCTCTCACTCTCTCTCTCATGCTCGCTCTCACTCTCTCACACGCTCTCTCTAACTCTCTCTCACGCTCTCTCTCTCTCACTCTCTCTCACTCTCTCTCTCACACTTCTAGAATGAATGTATCGGACATGCATATTGTTTATAAACTGACTATAAACTGACACTCTTTGAAGAGACAGTCCTGAAATGCAAGAACAGAAATACAGCTTAACTGGAGTCCAGGAAAACACATCTTACAGCAAATGACCTTTGACCTACCTTCTGCATGCGGCTCCACCAGTCTTTCCCTCCTCCACCTCCTCCTCTCTTTCCACCTCCACCTCCTCTCTTCGCACCTCCTCCCCCTGCTCCTTCTGGCTCTTGGCTTTTGCCATCTGAGAGGAAGACCCGGAGAGACCCAGAGAGACCGAGTTAGGTGCTCTCCAAGGGAACGTCCTAACCGCTCCACTTACCTTCTTTGATTAAGACCAAGTTGGTGAATATAAAAACATAATCTTTATAATGATAACAACAACAGTAGTAATAATATTAATAATAATGATAATAATAATAATAGGACTTTCATGCTGTTAGGTAGTCGTGGATTTGGGTCGTACCTTTTGGGTCGGTGGAATAGAAACGCCAGGTCGTAGAGTCACAACCATGACGAGACAAAAACTTGGCTTGACTCAAATCCCCGTTCTGTAATAAAACATAAAGTACACGTCACGTCACCTGCATGCCAGACACTAAATGGTTGTTTTCTTTATGGAGGATTATTTCATCAATCTCAAAAAGAAACATCGTCAACAAATGTCACACATGTACATGACATAGGCACAACACAGGTGGCTGGCGTTTAACACGGACAATCTCTGCTCGTCATCGCACACATCTCCCTTCCCATATGATAGCAGTTGGTCATAGAAAAATCACTGAAAACCAGAAACTATTAACGACTTGAGTCCTACACTTCACCCATAGGTACTAAACTAGCTAGTCTGGTAGCTACTGTACTAGTCTGGTAGCTGCTTAACTAGCTAGTCTGGTAGCTTCTAAAATACCTAGTCTTGTAGCTACTGTACTACTAAACTAGTCTGGTAACTACTGTACTACTAGTCTGGTAACTACTGTACTACTTAACTAGTCTGGTTAATTAGCATTAAGTGATCCACACACTCCCCCAACACAGTTAACCTTGTCATCAATCTAAAACAACCCGGCCTGCTTACTGTGCCAGCGGAGCCCCAGATCCCCGCGGAGTGCGGCGAGGAGAGGCGTGGGGATGACCGGCCCCAGATCCCCGCGGAGTGAGGCGAGGAGAGGCGTGGGGATGACCGGCTCCAGACGCTCCTCAGAGCGGCGAGCCGCCGCGTCACAGCGCCCCCCGAGAGGAGCCCTACTAGCCGCGACATGCTCCCCTATACCGCCGGTACCGTCTTTATTTATTTACCGACACTGACTTCCGTTACTGTCTCCTCGTGAAGCTCATCTGTAGTGCGGCTGGATAATAACATGTGTGGTTGTTGAATAATAGCATGTGTAATGTTATTGAATAACTCCAACAGCCTCATTGAATAACAGCAACAGCCACAGAGATGTCAATGAGGATGATGTAAGGACCGCGATGTTCAGTCTTGTTGGTGCCTGATCCAATGTGTCGTGTTGAGAAGTTAAAACATCAAAAACACCCGGCGAAATAGATAAATAGTGTTTAATTATGATGATGTTACTTGGTAATGGATGTTCAATCAATTGTTTTGAGTAGTTGACGCGTTTAACTTTTTAATATGCAGTTGTTTTGATAAGGCGGTAAAAGAACACCTCAGGACCTGACAGAGGTCGCCGTCTGAGCTGATTGGCTGTTGCCCACGTTGCCAAATCAATGGATTTATAAGTAAAATTAGGAGGGGAATGTTTTAATATACACCTAGATCTTACAATAAAAGGTTATGTAAGATCCAACAAAATAACAAATGCCAACTTCACTAATATGTATCTTGAAAGTCATTCGCTCTTTGTTTAAGATATATAAATGTGGTTCGATTTATTTCTATAAAATATGCCTGTCAAAAAAATAATAGTTATCATAATCATCAACGGTTGTTAGAATGAAAAAAAAACGGTAGAGAACTTTTTGAGCAGGGAGGGAGCATTTTATACAATCTACGGTTTGCGTCCCAGTTGAGCGCTCTTGTAGGGGAGTGTTTATCGCCCCCTGGAGGTGGTGTAGGAGGTACGTGGTGTAGGAGGTAGGTGGTGTAGGAGGTACGTGGTGTGGTAGGTGGTGTAGGAGGTGGTGTAGGAGGTGGTGTAGGAGTTAAGTGGTGTAGGAGGTACGTGGTGTAGGAAGTACGTGGTGTAGGAGGTGGTGTAGGAGGTGGTGTAGGAGGTACGTGGTGTAGGAGGTACATGGTGTAGGAGGTGGTGTAGGAGGTGGTGTAGGAGTTACGTGGTGTAGGAGGTGGTGTAAGAGGTACGTGGTGTAGGAGGTGGTGTAGGTCAGAGGTACGTTGTGTAGGATGAGCATCTCAGAAGGAGAGGTAATACCTGCTGCTCCTCTGTGGTGATGAAGACCACCTGGTGGAGGAGGAGAAGAAGAAATGTTGGGACCTGGAGCACAAAGCCCCAGACCACTCACTTCTCTGCATCTGTAGGCCTGTCTGTATAATACTGTTTGGACTCGTCTGCTGTGATGTATTTCCCTCCAACTTTATGTTGGTGGTTGAACTAACAGAACCTTAACTGTAACCCACCTCAACATGAGAGAAGAAGGACTTGCGGCCAGACCCCGTCCAGTCCTCCCAGTTCTCCCAGTATTTGCTGCTCGAACCTACCTGGAGTGAAGGCATCTCTGGTGACGAGGTCTCGACAGCGGCCATTTTGATCTGCGGTACTGTTGTATTACCGTTACAGATTTATCAACACCCAGATTAAACAGGAAGCATTAACTATCATCTATCATCTGGAATTCAGAATAACTCACAGGCCACACAAAGAGATCAATCAAGACAACCTAATGCGTTTAGCCCCCTCATCCCAGTTCCAGTCTCAAAGTCTCCAGTCTCCCACATTATATGACCCCCCAGTTAGGACTTTGAGGAGAACCTCCCCAGACCCAGAGGGGAGACCTGGAGAAGGACCACAGAAGAGGGTCCTCCTTCCGGGGACGCTAGGAGGGCAGTAGGCGGGCAAATGGGAACATGTATTTCAAAATCCTCCAAGCATCCTATCCCATCACCACCAACTCACCCCTAGGAGGCTCATTAAACCAGTTCATCAGACACTGGAAAACTAACCAACCTCTTGCCACAGGCTTCCCTTATGAGGAGGCACTCCTGATGGGGCCGTGATGAGGGCACCACCCGTGTGGACACCGCCCCACCCGTCACACTCTCACCACCTCTGACCCCTCCTCATGCCCCACCCGTCACACTCTCACCACCTCTGACCCCTCCTCATGCCCCACCCGTCACACTCTCACCACCTCTGACCCCTCCTCATGCCCCACCCGTCACACTCTCACCACCTCTGACCCCTCCTCATGCCCCACCCGTCACACTTTTACCAGCGTGACCTCTGACCCCTCCTCATGCCCCACCCGTCACACTCTCACCAGCGTGACCTCTGACCCCTCCTCATGCCCCACCCATCACACTCTCACCAGCGTGACCTCTGACCCCTCCTCATGCCCCACGGTCTGCTACTTTGGTTTGGTCAAATACAACATGGAACTGTTTGATAAAGAAACATTTAATGTTAATTGACTTAAACTGTACATTATAACAAGTGAACATCATAACCACAATCATTTAGTATGCCTTTACTAGATAAGAAAATAACACATTGGAATTACATAGATCTGCAGAGCTGATAAAAAATGATCAATAAACAATATTAAACAGTACTTTTTAATAATATTAAGAATTTTAAATTCTCCATTTCTATGCTATTAGAACAGAAAAAAAATATTTTATTCAGTGCAATTTCTATAATTCTATTCTATAATCGATTTCTCAGATGGAACTAAATGGATTTTGTGAATTAATTCAAACTAATCAGCAATTAAAAAACAATTGATTCTTTCAGCTATCCAAATGAAACTTCTCAGAGTAGGGCTGCTAAACCCTTAGCCCTAAAATATGTAGAGCTGCTAAATTAAACCCTTAACCCTTAATGAGTAGGGCTGCTAAACCCTTAACCCTTAATGAGTAGGGCTGCTATATTAAAACATTAGCCCTTAATGAGTAGGGCTGCTATATTAAAACATTAGCCATTAATGATTATCCCTGATATCTGTTGAGGCAGAGTGTAAATGATAAGGCCCACAAAGAGCGTAAGGATGGCCAGGATGACCAACACGATGATGTACTTCTTGTACTTCCTCCAGATGAAGAAGATGAAGGTCTTCATCGGATTCACGAACCAGGAGAAGGTGGTGTTTGGGCGACTAGAGAGAAGTATAAGGGTCATGGTAGCAGTGAGCATATTACAGGATGGGGTCAAGGGGTAATGAGGTTGTATTGTATGGGTTACGGGTAGGGCTCACCCTATTAGGTTAGGGCTCACCCTATTGGGTTAGGGCTCACCCTATTGGGTTAGGGCTCACCCTATTGGGTTAAGGCTCACCCTATTGGGTTAGGGTTAAGGCTCACTCACCCTATTGGGTTAGGGCTCACTCACCCTTTTGGGTTAGGGCTCACCCAATTGGGTTAGGGTTAAGGCTCACTCACCCTATTGGGTTAAGGCTCACCCTATTGGGTTAGGGTTAAGGTTCACCCTATTGGGTTAGGGTTAGGGTTAAGGCTCACCCTATTGTGTTTTCAGGGTAAGAAAGGAATGAGGAATCAGGGCAAAAGTAAACTCAGGGTTTAAGTTGAACACATCAGTGATGGCTATTACATATGAGGACGTATTAAGAAGAAATGTGGCTGTTGTCAACAGGCTAAAAAAATGGGTTGTGTGGGAGCAAACCAACGGGTGGTAATAATCAAGATCATCATATTTGTTAAGGTTGTGTTTCCATGGTGGCGCTCCCAGTAGTCACATGTCACCACAGAAATAAGAGGCTGCAGCGGGCGGGATTTAGTGCCTGGTTTTAATAATTGATGTTTTTCATAATTAATGTATTTAGCAGCTATTTAAATGTTTAAATGAGGGCAAAAGAAGTTCTACCTACTAATTACGAGTTGGCCATTTAATAAATGTTAATTGAACAGGTAGCCATGTTAGCTCCCTCCCTGGGGATCAGTCATCAGAACATGTTTTCTGTTCACCTGCTTGTGAAGAGCACTAGTAACTTTGCACAATGACCAATGTTTTGTGATCAATTAATAACTCTCATTTTCCATGTTTTACATTTCTACAGTTGATTTGTAAGATTCGTTTTGAAAGTACACTTCTCTTGTCAGTCTTCTGAAGGAAATCCTTAATTTGGACTGTGGTGAATAACCACGTTTCTTTAAGCCTTAGAAATATCTTTATTGGCCAGCAGGGGGTGCCCCACCATTTTGTAATACGGGGTTGTGGAGCGGACACTGCTGTTATTTTCTTCAGGTTAAAGCAGCGGTCATAATAGCGGTCTGGTGCAGTTACAGCAAATGCAGATTCAGGTGAGGAGATACCTTAACCGCGCATCACTAGAAACAATATAATCATGTATAATCATAATAACATTAATAATATTATTTATCACCATGAGTCCCTTCCCATTCTCCCACGTCATGAATATCCCACATCTAATCAGATATTACTTTAAGAAGACATAATATATAAGAAGACATTATAAGAATAAGTGTGTGTTGACTTACTTTGGTTTCTCAAGAGGTTCTGGTTCCTTGCGGCCACGCCCCACAGGGTTGGACTCCGCCTCCTCTAAGGCCACCAGCTTAAACTCCGCCTCCACCTTCCCCTACAAATACACCAATTAAAATGCAGCCTTTTATTTCATATATTTACATTTAAATGCAGCCTTTTATTCATTACAACTACAGCCTTTTATTTGATTCATTAGAGTATAAATGCAGCTTTTTATTACTTAAATTTTAGCCGTTTCTTTTATTATTATTATTATTTTATATATTATTTTATATATTATTTTATATATTATTTTAATTAAATTAGAGCATTTTATTTTTTCATTCTTTAAGTATAGTATATTATTGGTATAAGTTAATTTGAAGAACAACATGAAGCACAACACAGACAGCGGATACCTTTAGGTGGTTCACGGTTGAGACTAGCATGTAGTTCCTCTAACAGCCTATAGGTGGTTCACTGTAGAGACTAGCATGTAGTTAATCTAACGACCTTTAGGTGGTTCACTGTAGAGACTAGCATGTAGTTAATCTAACGACCTTTAGGTGGTTCACGGTAGAGACTAGCATGTAGTTCCTCTAACGGCCTATAGGTGGTTCACTGTAGAGACTAGCATGTAGTTAATCTAACGACCTATAGGTGGTTCACTGTAGAGACTAGCATGTAGTTAATCTAACGACCTTTAGGTGGTTCACGGTAGAGACTAGCATGTAGTTCCTCTAACGGCCTATAGGTGGTTCACTGTAGAGACTAGCATGTAGTTAATCTAACGACCTTTAGGTGGTTCACGGTAGAGACTAGCATGTAGTTCATATATTAGCCTAGCGATAAAATTAACAAATGATTAGCGATTAGTTGCGGCTAGTTGAAGAGGATAACAGTCGGAGAGCTTAGTGGAAGATGATGACAGAACAAGAACATTATTGATAGCGGCAACAAATAGAACAGCAACCTGCTGTATCCTAACCAGTCTGGCTTCACCAGTGGCCTCAGGTCAGGACCCGGCCCACGGACGCTGTCTGATTATTCTACAACATCTGGTGTATGCGTAAGTGCGCGTGTGTCATACCATCAGCAGATAGGTATTACCACCGTTGTCGATAAACTCAATGTCTTCCTTCTTCATGTTGCTTCTTTTATCCTTCTTCTTCTTGCCCCCTTTTTTCTTGGCCTCCTCCTCCTCCTTCTTCTCCTTCTCTATGTCCTCTTTGCTCTTCAGCCGGATCAGAGGCCACCATCCTTTCATCCTCTTGGAGCGGAAGATGGACAAGCGAGGCCCAGCGCGATCACGGGCCATCTGGATGGAACACTTGCCAGATGCCTTCGCTGCCCGAACCATGTCGCTGAGACGCAGCTCTATGGAGCCTGAGAGAGAACCAACGTTAAGACTCTATGGAGCCTGAGAGAGAACCAACGTTAAGACTCTATAGAGCCTGCAGAGAGAACCAACGTTAAGACTCTATAGAGCCTGCAGAGAGAACCAACGTTAAGACTCTATGGAGCCTGAGAGAGAACCAACGTTAAGACTCTATAGAGCCTGCAGAGAGAACCAACGTTAAGACTCTATAGAGCCTGCAGAGAGAACCAACGTTAAGACTCTATAGAGCCTGCAGAGAGAACCAACGTTAAGACTCTATAGAGCCTGCAGAGAGAACCAACGTTAAGACTCTATAGAGCCTGCAGAGAGAACCAACGTTAAGACTCTATAGAGCCTGCAGAGAGAACCAACGTTAAGACTCTACGGAGCCTGAGAGAACCAACGTTAAGACTCTACGATTGAATATGTCTCTACTGTCCTGTCTGTTATCCTGTCTCATGTCTCTACTGTCCTGTCTGTTATCCTGTCTCATGTCTCTACTGTCCTGTCTCATGTCTCTACTGTCCTGTCTGTTGTCCTGTCTCATGTCTCTACTGTCCTGTCTGTTATCCTGTCTCATGTCTCAACCGTCCTGTCTCATGTCTCTACTGTCCTGTCTGTTGTCCTGTCTCATGTCTCTACTGTCCCATGTTGTCTTGTCTCACCCAGGAAGTCGTTGGCTGCGATGCGGTCGTAGTCCCAGACCTGCAGAACCAGGACGGCAGGCTGCCTGAACTCCGTCTCTTCCAATGAGAAGAAGGATTCCTTCTTCTTATACACAACCTCCTTCTGCAACACCAACACATGCAAATGCTTCAGAGAATGACAAGCTTGAGAGTTATGGGAGCTTTGCTAGGTAATGGTTATTGACTTGAGTTAATTGCTGTATTGTTTAGATTGTACTTCCTAAAAGACCAAACCCTGTAGCTCATGGATGAAGCTTCATTCAGCTGCTCTGCTGAGAGAATGAGCTGTCTATGTTAGGAAGCTTCCTATGAGCTGTCTATGTTAGGAGGCTTCCTATGAGCTGTCTATGTTAGGAGGCTTCCTATGAGCTGTTAGTTAACGGCCCTCTGAGTGAGAAGAATTGTTTTATGACAAAGAATTTCACAAACTCAATATGTAACGGACATGGATATTCCTCTATCAGAAGTCCATCCCTCTGTCTCGCCATGCGATAAAGCCATGTATCCGAAGCGATATCATGGCCTCTGAAACATGCTCAGAAGTCCAACCCTCACTCGCCAATATAAGCACATTCGAAGCACCAGATGAGCGTCCATCTTGTTCTCACAGAATGGCAACCAGTACCAGATTATAGTGCAGGGTGTCATTCTCAGAAGTCTGAAAAAAATTATCCCTCTCCGGCGTTTAGTGTGCTGATATGTCGTGATCCATCAGATTGCGTCAACCGTAGCTTGAGTTTGTGAATCGTTGCTCCCCTACACCTACAGTGTGTACCTCAGTGTTAATTGAACATGTTCCAGTGTGGATAACAGTGTACCTCAGTGTTAATTGAACATGTTCCAGTGTGGATAACAGTGTGTACCTCAGTGGGCAGGTAGTCAAAACGAAAGACAAATCGCCAGTTGAAGTTTCCTTCTCCTGTCAGAGAGTTGAAGTGGACGTCCGTCTCCTGTTTGTCTCCCTCCAGGCCCTTAATCCACCTGCAGTTGGACCAGCACACCGCAGGTGAGACCAATTCAACTGGTCTCACCTGGGCAACACAGGAGGATTCAACTGGTTTAAACAGGACGAATCAACTGGTCTAAACCAGATGATCAACTGGTATAAACAGGAGGATTCAACTGGTATAAACAGGAGGATTCAACTGGTTTAAACAGGAGGATTCAACTGGTCCAAATGGGAAGATTAAACAGGATATCACAGGTCTAAACTGGCCTAACCGGATTAAACAGATCTAAACAAGATGAAAGCAATGACTATACACGGTCACCACAGACTAGAATCAAACCGATGGGCCGAGGGACACACATGCAGACAGACATGCAGACAGACATGCAGACAGACATGCAGACAGACAGGCAGACAGACAGGCAGAGGGGCAGACAGACCCTTTAATGTAGATGTCTGAGGACGGGATTCCGGTGAACGGGTTGACGTCGTCCAGAAACACATCATCAGTGTTCCAGATGGTCACGCGCAGCTCATACCTGAAAACACATCAGCTATCACTTTAAACAAGCATAACACACCAATAAACACCTGCTTTATTAGTCCTGTCCCTCCGGCCTAGCAGGCTGTGTTGTGTAGGGCTAACGTTAGCGCTGTCCTTTATGTCGGGTTCACACTACAGGATGAGGATCAGGGTTTGGTGCGTGGGGCTCCTTAACATGAATGAAATGAAGGAAGTACAACAGTGCGTTGTCATGGAAACGTACTGCATTGGTAGGCGGGGTTTGATGTCGACAGGAGGAGGGGCTGGCACATCCGTCGGAAACATGTCCACCCACATATGGAGGTAACCCTGAAACACACACACACACAGTGGAAACATGTCCACCCACATATGGAGGTAACCCTGAAACACACACACACACACACAGTGGAAACATGTCCACCCACATATGGAGGTAACCCTGAAACACACACATGTTGGATACATGGGGACCATATGCAGCAGGACAGAGTGAGTGAGTGAGTGAGTGAGTGAGTGAGTGAGTGAGTGAGTGAGTGAGTGAGTGAGTGAGGTAGTGAGTGAGTGAGTGAGTGAGTGAGTGAGTGAGTGAGTGAATGAGTGAGTGAGTGAGTGTCTACCTGAGGTAGACCTGGCTTGTCAGGGCTCATCAGAGAGCGGACCTCCACGTGTTCTGGAACCAGAGGCCCGGCTCCAGAGAGGAACTCCCTCATCTCCCCCCAGCGGTGCAGCACGCTGAGGGCTGCGTGCTCCTCCACCTCCGCCTCCTCTTCAGCCGTCCTCTGGTTCTTCTTCAGCAGCTCTATGATCACCATCATCACCATTACCACATCATCATCTTCATCATCATCACCATCACCACATCATCATCTTCATCATCACCACCATTACCACCATCACCATTACCACATCATCATCTTCATCACCACCATTACCACCATCACCATTACCACATCATCATCACCACCATCACCTTCATCATCATTACCATCACCACCACACCATCCTCATCATGCCTACATCATGTCTACTAGTGCACTATACGAGATGACACACACGCTTCAGCATGGACTGAAATACATAAAGACACCCGATATGAACGCATCCTGGAGTCACAGCCAAACCCTTACTATAGCAGTGATACTTTATTATACTTTATTACGTACACTGCCAGTGACAGCGACCACCATCAGTGATGCGGCCCTGAGCCGTCACTAGAGGTCAGTAGAGAGCATAAAGTTAGAGACTGTAAGGTAGAGACTGAGTGTGAGAGCCTCAGAGACCCCCGCTTCCTTAAGTCTAGGAACATTAGGATTCAGCGGACAAATGGAAAGCAACAAAAGGGACGGGAATTCAGCGGCCGTCCCAAATCACAGCAGCACGTCCAACATGTTCAGCTGTTAACGGCCACATGATACTAACGTTACTCTGGACAGCAGGAGAGGAGGTCAGCTGTCTGTCTCCCTGTCTGTCTGTCTACCTGTATCCGTCTGACTGTCTGCCTGCCTGTCTGTCTGCCTCTCTGCCCGTCTGCGTGCATGTCTGATTGTCTGTCTGCCTGTCTGTCTGCCTGATTGTCTGCCTGCCTGCCTGTCTGTCTGCCTCTCTGCCCGTCTGCGTGCCTGTCTGCCTGCCTTACCCTCAGGGACAGCATCTGGAGGGATCTTGAAGATCTTGTTGAGCACTTTGACCTCAGAAGGTCTGTACTCTGGGGATGGGATGCCTCCACTCCGACAGAGGCCGGCCAAGATGGTGGACGGGTTCTTGGAATCACGCCACTTATTATAGCCATCGCTGGAGGAGCACAGACATGCTTAGGGTTAGTGTTAGGGTTAGTGTTAGGGTTAGTGTTAGGGTTAGTGTTAGGGTAAGGTTGATAGAAATTGTTTAGGGTGGTGTATGCGTGTGTGTGGTGTATGTGTGTGTGTGGTGTATGGGTGTGTGTGTGGTGTATGTGTTTGTGTGTGGTGTATGTGTGTGTGTGTGGTGTTTGTGTGTGTGTGGTGTATGGTTGTGTGTGGTGTATGCGTGTGTGTGGTGTATGTGTGTTGTCAAGTAAGGTTGATTCATCGTGTCCACAATTGAGACAGACATGAGATATAAAGAATGTTATTCACAGATTGTTCACAGGTTGTCACTATGCACTGTATTCCGTTTTTCTACACCATTTTGTATCACTCTATGAGCACTTGTATTTAGCAGTATGAGCACTTACACGATTGTATCTATATGTTCAATGAAATATGTTACAACCATGTCAAACACTCTGGAGTGCCTTATAAGATTGGAGGAACCACTTTTGATACGAAGCACAGTACTGCATATGATGTTAGTATGTTAAAGCATATAATGTTAAAAGGTATTACCCAATAGACATGTGTATGACACTGTTGGTTATGGGTTTATGGGCTCACCATCCAGGTCAGGTGTACCTTACAGGTCCTGAGAGAACTAATACATGATTTGCCGAAGAGCTTATGTAAGGACAAGCATAGTCAGCAAAAACCTATTACCTTGTTCAAACTGAGGACAGGCAGATGTTGCTTGGTTCAACTGAGGACATGCCTAGTCAGCAATACAGCTCCTTGGTTCATACGAGGACACGCCAAAAGAAAGAGACCTGATGATATCAGAATAGGCGTATAAAATGGGCAACAGCCAAAAAGGTCCCTATAAGAAGGCCTACCACACAAAGAAGCTACGAGGAATCCTGACGGGGACTCCATCGAGGACGTCTGACCGGACCCAATGGACAAAGACTTAAAGACTTAGTGACTTCATGGATAGAGTAGAAGAACTCAGAAATTAGAAGAAGATTTTAGAGGACCGCAGCCTATTTGGAACAGGCCCTATTCACCAGTCCATTGAGGGGGGGATTCCTCCCATAGCCTTGAGAGGGCTGTGAGGGCTACCGGCTGTGGACCAAGAAGAAAGGCATTTTCGGC
>OOFG01085825.1:0-13558 GCA_900323295.1 Molva molva
CGCCCCATTGACACCGGCCCAATTAACATCTTTCAGTGTATCCAACTGACAGGGACAGTGCAGGGACAGACATGGGAGAGTGCAGGACCAGGGCTGGTACAGTGCAGGGACAGTGCTGGGAAAGTGCAGGGACTGTGCAGGGACAGTGCTGGGACTGTGCAGGGACAGTGCTGGGACTGTGCAGGGACAGTGCAGGGACAGTGCTGGGAAAAAGTGCAGGGACAGTGCAGGGACAGTGCTGGGAAAGTGCAGGGACTGTGCAGGGACTGTGCAGGGATTGTGCAGGGACAGTGCAGGGACAGTGCTGGGACAGTGCAGGGACAGTGCTGGGACAGTGCTGGGAAAGTGCAGGGACTGTGCAGGGACAGTGCCAGATAATTCAAAGATGCATCTAACACCAAGCATGGCTACCCATGGTCATTTGCCAGATTATCTCTCAACACTGAAAGATTAATAGTTGATCCATGCCTAAAGGGGTTTAAATATATTTTTTTGTTTTAAACGTGGTAATATGTCTTATATAATCTTCAACATAGTAATGTATGCCATTTTATCACTGTTTCTGAAATAAGAACGTAATTTAGAGAAAACGGTAGTGAAATCCTTTGTTTTTGTCCTCGTCCTCGCACAGCAGTTTGTGAACATTTTACTCTGCTCCCAACGCTAGCGTCATTCTTTTGATGACGACAAAGGGCCTTTTAGTCTACTCCTCGACGTCACGACAACGGGACACCGGAGGAGAAGTGTGTGTGGATGTGTGGAGCTCTGTCTGGGCAGTGGTTGACGGTTAGGAGGGCGCCTGAGAGAGCTGGGACAGCTAAAGTGAAACACCAGAGTGTGGGGCTGTGTGGGGCTTGTTGTGGGCAGCGGTGGATTTTGATGTTTGAGTCAGAGGGTTATGCTGCTCGGACACTTACAGTATGACGCTACGGTGTGTGGCGCATTTCATATAGAACCATCGCTCATTATAACGCACATACAAAACAAAGGTACTAAAAAAAGTATCACATAGTTGCCGTGGGTCGTTGCCATGGGGATAACACGCCCTCCCTCATTCCTAGAACTCAGCCCAAAACGCTTTTTAAAAAAAATCTCCTAGTTGGAATTCGAGCTGAAACAGGGGGTTCACTCACACTTTAAAGACCACAATGGCCCCAACACAGCACAAAAAGGAAATATATACAACACCAGCAGCACAGATACATTCTCAAACTAATCACCTGGATCTTCAGTAACATTTACAAGTCAAAAACAATACAGTATGATTCTTTAATGGAACATGCATCACAACTTAAATAGAGCTTTTCCTTAGCAATCTGACAAGCCCAGCAGAGCCGTGTAGATGTGTGGGGGAGGTCTAGGACAGTTTTCTGTGCCACTAGCAGAACATAGGGCCGTACTTGTGTAAACTGCTCATTGATGTTCAGTTATTTTTGTTCTGCTTCGTCACACTCAAACCATTCTCTCCCGTATTCTGCTCTCCGCTGTGGCAGCCAGAACATCCTCGCCAAGATCTGCATCTTTCTGTTACAACGGTTGTTAGACAATCCCATGGCTCGGCCACATTCGACACATCGCGTGTGCATTTTACTCGTTTTCACTTGTTGCATTTTCTACCCTCTTGCTACACTTAACTTCAGCAGTATGTAGAGATTCATAATTGCCCAAATACAACTTTAAATGACACCCTGTCACTTTGGTTCTTGGTATTACAAGCCGAGGAAGAGGAACCAATGCCTTATTCCAACATAAATGTCTAATTACAGACCAGACAATCAAAAAAGATGTTGAGATTACACCAGGGATTTAGACCTAGTGGGGTCACTTCTACTTGAACGTGTTGTACAGTCTAGCAGAGTTCATACACATGGTTAGTCTAATATGTTATTAGAGAAAGAGAAACCAGGCTCAATGGTGCTGCTTAAAGGTGCTGGCAATTGCATTACAAGACATAACTGCCGGTAACTTGTTTAAAACAACAGCTCTCCATTTACTTGCTGCAGTTTACACAGTGGGTAGACCAGTTTTAACTGCAATTTACTTCTTAATGCAACTTCCCTCTGAGCGTATTTGGTCTCCCCTTACATGCTACATGTTCAGCTTTTTAAAAAAAAGAGCATAATGTGCAAAAAAGTTTGATTCTACTCTGGCATTTGGAATAGTTGTGGATAAAAAGGAAATCATTGAGTACATAGCTATCTATATTCTCGTCATTCAATGCTGAAGAACAATACTAATTACAAAATCTTCCCTTTAAAGAACATTAGTCTCACAATGCAGAGAAGTGGTTGAGAAATAATCCAATTCAAGAGGATTCAGTTAGGTACCAAGTGCTTATGATAAAGGATTCTTTCTTACAGATCAAAACAACCAATGGTGGTAAAGAATAAACCAACATGTACTACTCTTCAGCAAATGATACTGGCTTGAATCTAGAAGTACAACAAACTACAACAATACTGGTAAAGAATAAACCAACATGTACTACCCTTCAGCCAATGAAACTGGCCTGAATCTAGAAGTACAACAAACTACAACAAACAGAACCAGCAGTGCGCTGTGTCCTGATTCGTCACCCTCTGTCTGTTCTGTACATGTGTGTAAACCCTTGAACATACAATGCACGTGGCTAGCCAATAGCATTGGGAAGATTAGGTTTGGTCTTCCAAGTCCATCGGTCATTAGAATATCTTTAGCTAATGGGCTAACCGTCAACATTACTTAATACAAGAAAAGAGCATGCTACAATGTTGGCAAGGGATTCAGAATGAAACACACTCTGCATCCGTATAATGTTCTGTGTGGTCAATGGCTTTATGTTGTAAACAATAGAGTCCTGAAACTGTCCTTTTTGAGTCTTGTAAAAACAAACGACAACTTGCCTCATGGTGCAAGAACGCAGGCTTTTGAGTGGCTGGGGTCTGCAGGTGTTTTCTGGGTAAACTTCTAGGATGGCCCTACAGGGAGCTGGCCATTCTTCAGATAGATCATCCCTTGTGTTTATGTTGGATAAACAAATTGACCAAAACTCCTTCCATCTTTGGAAGAACCATTGCCACATGATTTGGGTCAACAGCAATGTGAAGTGACAGGAGATAACAATACAAATGTACATGTTTGGAAAACAACTGACGCCAGAATTGATTATAAGGATGGATTGTACAGACCAACGCACTCATTGTGACGCATACTGCGTTTTAATGTGCTTTCGATGACAGAAGTTTGTGGCAGAGAAAAGGAAGTTCCGTACACAAGCAGTACTTTGGGGCAGGAGTAACGCAGCTGTTGGCAACAGTTTGGTCATGTTCTAGCTCTCTCCCGTAACAGGACCCAATGACTTGCCTTTTTTATTTACAGGTCTGGGCTAGACACAACTATCTGCTTGTGCCTCAGAAAATCTTTAATCTGCACCTCATAAAACAATGTCAATGTAGGTTGATATGCATTGCATTTGATTACCACGTTTAATAATTCACCAATTATATAAATAACATACTCTTCTCTAGAATAGAAATGTCTTCATGGAACAAAGGTGTGAAAACAGTCAATATAGAGCAGACCGTTGCAATAAAATGTGTCGGTGAGATCCTTCATGTAAATATATTTGCAATAGGGTTTTGGCTCCTGTCTGTGGTTCTTCTAGACATTGAAGATGTTCATCTGGAAACTTTGGTGGAACAGTCATAGGTTGGGGCTTGTAGCAGACACACGAAGAGCTGTTGACTTACCTTTAACCGTTTGACCATCTCATCGTTACTGATTTTATCCGTAATCTCTTTGACTCCCGGTGGGTAGACGATTTTTCCGTCCCCCGCCGGTTTCTGCTGTGGCTGAAACTCCATGCTTGTTTGTGTATATCCCAGACGGTCTTCTACTGGCCTCTATGGGTCAGAAAACAAAAGTTCACGATAACAAACCTATCCCACTTCACAAAATCCTTATTTGCAAACAAGTGGTAATATCCAATGTGTATTATCTCACAATAACGCCCAATACACAGTTCTACATAATACACGCTCGAACGATAGAAAGTGTTTTAACGAAGCTAAAATAAAACTAGTATTGTACGTATGTCCCCAATGCTAACGCAGATAGCTATGAGCATATGAACTCAATGTTCACGTTATCAAACACCATTAAAGCTACACAAACCAGGACGCTGATTTAGTTCAGCATAAGCACTCGAACAGAGTCCTTGGATAAAACCACACACGACCACACATTCAGCCAGTAAGATGGCCAGTGAGCTAGCTGCATTGAAATTAGAAGCAATTTTGCGGGAGTGTTACACAGTGGAGTAGCAGAGGATGCTAGCTACCTAGCGGCTAGTCGCCACAGCTAAAGGGTTAGCATACATGGTGGCCTAGGCCGCGAGCTCTCCACAGATCCCCATCACACCGAGCACCGCCGCTAGACGCGAGGACGGAGTACAACTAAAGTATAAAAACTGAGAGTAAGAGCACTCCTCTCCTGGTTCAATCGTGCAGTTTCTGGCCAACACCGTCACTTTGTTCAGCAGGAGCATTCAGCTAATTTACTTGTTTCTATCTTTTTTCAACTTCAACACATCGCTTCCTGCTGCCGCTAGTTTACAGGCATACTGCTACCGTCCTCCGGAGCCTCCTCTGACCAGCAACTTGTCCCTACGCTTCATTTCAACATCCTCATGGTTTAAAAATGAACATAGTTGGCGTACACAGCAACAACAGAAATCTTCAGGTATTCTCGGAGTAATCGTTTAAAATATTTACCTCTTGAGTGGCCCGTTTTAATTCATTTGTCTGACACAGATTAGGTTTCTAGTTTCGGCACAAAGCTCTCTCCCTTCAGTCAATGCAGTTCGAATGATCTGAGAGCGAATACTGAGTGTGTAGCGCCCCCGTCGGTCTGCCCAGGGCATTGCACCGGACAGATGTGGCGGGAGCCTGACGAGGCCGAGATGCAAGAGATGAGATGCAATGAGATGCAAGCACCTGATGGCATGCAGCAAAACAAGATCATGTAGGGTTTGTACCCTCGCTACTCGAGGGTGCTATGACCGCCTCCACGTTGGAGGCGTGTAGGAGCATTGGGATGTTAGTTATTATGTTGGTAGGTTTTTGGGGGGTTATTGTTTAGTAACTAATCGTGAACGGATTTGTCATTACGGGGGGTCATTGGTGTGCTTGAAGCTGCCACAGTTTCTCATGCGAGACGTGACCAAAACAAAGTTGTCCTTTCGGCTTCAACAGTACTACAACTCCCCTGAGTCCTATCGATATGAGTATCGCCAACAAAACATCCTATGATGCATTCTCATGTCATGTATTTGTGGATGTGAGTAATTCAATTAAATAAAGCAAACGTTAGACTTGTGTAAGACGTTGACAGTATCTGCAGTCATTCTATTAATCAATTACAATTTGATTGTCTGAATGTCTAACTCGCTCCATTGTCTACGTCAACTTAATGTCAACTCAAATGTGTTCATGCATACACTCGTAATTAGGCAATTGTTATGCTTTTCCCATTTTACCACTTGTGATGCAGACATTTATAGCGCTTATTCTCATCCCAACGATGCCCAATCTCATCCACAAGCACATTAACCTTCACTCAACCATAACCATCTCTAACCTTACACCTGAAGTTTACTATCTCTAAACTTTACCAAATAACTCGTGGTAATGCATCATGGGAAATACGCGTCAGAAAAGTCCAGCCGTCCCACTCCCGTGTCCGGTTCAACAGCATGTTTTTACGCTTGCGCCAACTGCTTTAGTTCCGCGCACTTTGTGTTCATGTGTATCTGTGAATGAAACTAAACATTTGCTACGACTTCGGATAACAAAGCTGGAGCGGTCATGCCTCGAAAAAAGAAAAACGCGCAGAGCCCTGCGAGAGTCCCCGGGCTGTCAAACGACGACGCTCCGAGCAGCCAGCCCACCCGCGGACTGCGCGGATATGAGGATGCCATGGCGAGCAATCTGTCCTTGATGTCAAGATCTCAAAAAGAGGAAATCGTTAAAAACATGAAGGAGATGTTTTCACATTTGGACCCTGAAGTAATTTACATCGTGCTTTCGGAGTGTGGTTTTAAAGGTAGCGAACACAGTTCCGTGCCTGCCAACTTCAAAAAGGGAGCTAAACAACTAGCTTGTTTGTTAGCATGTGGTGCATTTGAGAGACGGGCTGTGTTTACATGACTGATGCACTACAAGTGTGGTTTAATTGATTAACATAATTTAATTGTCGTTATCTCATGCTTATCATCAATATCTGGCGTCAGAATTGGGGGAATCAATGACCAAAGAAATGTGTCGTTGCGTCTTGTTTAGTATTTCTGCACCTGTTAGTCGTTAAGCTGTATTGACACTCATGCCCATGCGTACACATGCGATCTGCTCTGCTCTACAATAGTGTTTCAGTTCAACACGTGATCGATCAAAAAACCCACTGAATTGAAATTAATAGCAGTTTGACATTACCTAATGTATGCCGCATTTGCCATTGTAAAAATGCTGTTCATTAATTTAATGGAAGGCCTGTTTTTAATCATGTAATACTTGCATAGTGCATTTTGTCCTTTTTGACCCTAATTTCTCTCTTCTCCCTGTCCTGTTCTCTAGTGGACAATGCAATGGATTCTCTGTTGGAGCTCTCCGTAGCTGCAGAAGTTGCGGCCCCCTATCCTGGCCCTGCCTCTGGGTTCGAGCTCACGGCTGCAGCCCTCCTCAGTCCCCGCCCCTCTGACCAAAGCCCAGACTTGGATCCACCTAAACAATCCAGATCACTGTCCTCTCCTTTCCCAGCAGCCCCTTTGACAGAGGCAGCGGTAGGAAACCCGTTGAGCTCTCAGTATTTCTCAGCCGCTGCCGCCCCCCTGTCCTCTTTCCCTCCACCCCCAGTACCGCAGCAGGCTCTCCCTGAACTGCTCCAGTCCAGCCTGGAGCCTGGAACCACAAGCACGGGCACATCCGGGGCCCCTTCTCCGATAGACCAGCTCAGTTTCTGGGAGGGGAAGGATGTCAAGAAGGAAGAGTCTGTGCTGAATTACAGTCATCTGATATCACCGGGTGAATCCGCTGGGGCCAAAGCCAAACCAAACGCTTCTTTGGATCTAGTGGCGACCGGTCGTCCCTCGGCGTTCCAGGTCTATAAGAAGATGGACGCTGCTGCCGAGAGCTCACGGGCCACGCCCCCTGGAGACATGGGAGGAGGGGTGAGATCGAAGGTACTTCCACAAACATGGCAACCGTCGTATTGGAACCCCGAGACACCAGCATTCTGTCCCCGCATCCATGGAAACCAGGGCCCCACTTTCATCACCCCTGTGGCTCTCCCTGCATCTCCCTGGGACTCCCGAGTCAGACCTGCTTCCCATTGGTCAAACCAATGGACCGGCCGTCAGGGGTCTCCTAAGCCGCTCGATACCATCCCTAAGTCGTGGGCCCCGCCTCCTGCTCCACGGGGCCCTGGCCCCCACAGCCGGCTTCACATTGAGGGGAAGGTTCTAGTGCTTCTGCGCGGGGCCCCTGGGTCTGGCAAGTCCACGTTGGCCTGGTCAGTATGATGTCATGGTGTCCCAGAAGGCTGCCATTGGACTCACCAAGTTGTGAAGTGTCTGTCCTGTTTCTTGCAGGGCCATGATGGGACAAAACCCAGGGGGAGTGTTGCTGAGCACAGACGACTATTTCAGTCGCCATGGAGATTATCATTTTGATCCATCTGCTCTGGGAGAGGCCCATGAGTGGAACCACAAGAGATGTAAACACGACTGCCTTCACCAAATTGAATGAAATTGAAATGTCCACATCCATTGACAGTCAACTGGCGTTGACTCATTGACAACACATAATGCACTTCAGTTGTAATGTTTGTCTTAGTGTCTCAGCGGTGTCTCTGTTCATCCCACAGCTCAGGAAGCTTTCGCCAGGGGGGCTAGTCCCATCATTATCGACAACACCAACATGCATGGCTGGGAGATGAAGCCATATGTAGCGCAGGTGGGTCCACTACCCACATACACGCATAACGGCCGTGTCCTATTCTATTGGTCATTTCTAACTTTTTAATTTCACTACATAATCGTTTATATTCCGTAAGAGCCTTTCATTTTTGCCACCTGCATTGTTTTGACAAATTTGAACTGTTGTTATATTATGTTTGCTAATCTTGCACTTTTGGGACTCCTAGCCATACTAAGAAGAGGAATTCCCCTTATGTGCCCCATGTCCGGGCTTCTTCATTGTCCTACTGGGTCTTTAAGTTATTTTGTTTGGCCTTTCGAGGACATACGGTTAAAGTATGCTGTCTAAGGTTACCTTTCTACCTGCCTTGTGTTGGTGGGGGTCAATGGCAACAGGCATACTGTGTCTCTGGGACAGAACTAAGAACCTCCTGGTCTTGAAAGCCTGCCTAGGGGATTGTTAATGTTGTTGTTTTAACAAACAAACATCGTGCCAATAGTACACACTGGTCCTCCAAGCAGGGGGTTAGAGGCGTGGCTGGTGAGGTCTCCATAGATTCAGAAAAAAAAAGATGGTGAATTTGAATATATTATGGAAGTTGACTGTTTGAAAATAGTCTTTTAAGGTCTGGATCAATGTGTCCTACTTAGGCGTTGAGACATAACTTCAAGGTTCTGTTCCGGGAACCGGATACCTGGTGGAAATACAAGCCAAGGGAACTGGCCAGGTGAGAAAAGTGGAAATATGGCATCTGATTCAGGTTGTTGTGAATCAATTAGAGGACTACGTGGTTAACGCCTCACTCTGTATTGTCCGCTTGTGTGTTCTCATGCATGTCCAGACGTAACAAGCATAACGTGCCAGTGGAAAAGATTCGTCGTATTCTGGATGGCTATGAGCGCTTTGTTTCCATCCAGTCCATCATGGGTTCACAGCCCCTCCACCAGTGAGTGTCATCAACTCGGAGCTAATTGAACTGGGATTGTTTTCCCTGAATGTAGTCAGCCTCATGTACATGTAGTAGTAATCTGTCTGATACATCTTATGTGGTTAATCAACACCAATACCTTTTGTATATTATTTTGCAAACCAACAGTAGTAAAGTAGGCTATATTTGCTTTAATGCTGCTGTATTATGGGACTAGCTTATGGCTTATGACTAGCTTATGAACTAGGGGTGCAAGCGTGTACTCTACTTAACAAGTTATTGTCAAGCAAATCATAAACGATTACACAATATATATTGTGGTAATTTTTATGACAACTTGCAAATACATCATATATTATGCTGATATATAGTTTGGCAAAGTTTTGGTCAAATATCATTAAATTGTGTATTAGATTATAATTTTTTATATTCTTTAAAGTTAAAACCTATCAAATGTTTTGGATCAGCAATATCTTAGTAGCCTATTGATGCTTATCATATGTACATAAGTCAACTGTAACTGATATGTGTTTTTCTAGACCAATGTCATCAGACACTCTTTGCCCAGACTTGGTAGGAGAGCCTGGATTTGCTCACGGAACTGAAAAACCCCAACCCTACATATTTTCTTCACTTCCTGATGTGTCGTCTATTGGGCCTACCAGGGAAACGATCATGGCAGCACATGGTAGCCAGCCCTCCACTGAGAAGACTGATGGTGATGACGAGGACATGGATTTTCTAGATTTGGATATGGAACTGGAAGCCCATCTACAACTCAGCCTTGATCAAGGAGTTCCTGACTGCATCGTGGAATCGGTACTGAATGAAGATCAGCACGATGATGAATTGCCCGTGGTGTTCTCAGAGTCGATAGGGCAGAGAGTTGGGAAGGAGCGGGGTAAGATAATGGCTGGCCTCAGTGGGTCTCATTCAGCGGAGCTGGGGGGAGATCCTGACCCCCCAGGAGAGGTGGAGGGGATGGCCGGAGGAGATGTGGGGGAAGTCAAGCAAAGGCCAGAACTTTTAGATTTTGTTGGGGACTGGCCTTCTGAGGAGTGCATGGAGCAGCGGCAAGCGAGGAGAAGACGGGACAGGGAGGAAGAGGGTGGCAGGGGGGGCCATAAACATGGCAGCAGAATAAAAGCCCAAACCGGCCCTGATGTGACAGAGTTTCAGAAGCTCCTTGATCTAATTCAGACGAGCGATGACCTGACACAAACGCTGGACCGCTCCCTCTCTTCCAGCTCTGGAGAGCGCTCAGAGAGAGAAGGGGAGGCAAGAGGTGGGGCTCAAGGGTCCCAAGGTGATGGAATTAATGAAGACTCGGAGCACAACATGAACCGGAGTGACAGTGTCCGGTCTGAGTTACCTGACTGTGTGTTGGACTGGAAGGCAGACCTTTCCTTGTTAGTTAGTGAACCATCTGAAGCCATGCTGGTTGAGATAGGATTAGTAGAAGACAGTAGCAGAGAAGGGATTGATCCCAACCCAGAGGTTTGTAAAGACTTGGTGTCTGGGTCAGAGTCTACGGACCCCAGTGCCTGTGTTTCTTATGCTTGGGCTGATTTACTGAAAGCCTCAGGGATTGTGGAGGCAAACGTTTGCCAAGACGGAGAGGTAATCTCTCATATTGGGGTTGAGGTTGGAGCAGGGACTACTACTACTGATAAGGTCACTCATCGGACAGATAGTGTCAGCTCTCTGGCGGAGAACAGTGGGGAAGCTATAGGAAGCCCCGTCGGTGAGGTGGGTCAGAGTCCTGCCTCCCAGGGCAGCATTGAAACCAAAGGCAGCCCATTCAGCGGCGGCAGTCAGGAGCGCAAACTGCGCCAGGGTCGTAGGTCAGGCAAGCATTGCAAACTAGCCCTCACCTTCACTCAAAACTGCCCTTCCTCGGCTCCTAAACCCCCCACAGATCCCACTCCAAACACTGCTGCTCCAGGCCAAACCTCTAGTCATAGTAGCGTTCCACCAGACATTGATTTCACCCCTAGTCCTGACTGTAACTCAGGCCTCAATTCTAAAGGCAGTTATGAGCCATGCCCCGATCCAATCCCTGACCCTCAGACAAAGTCCCAGCCACAGTCTGACCCCCTTAGCCTGGGAGAAGACTATGGCTGTGCCACCCAAACAGACCCACAAGACTTTGCTGTCCTCTGGCGCATTGATCAGCACCCCAGACCTGATGACACGGGGGTCACCGTGGTGGTCCACCCCAGTGACGCCACCGTCTTGACCGGCGACCCTTTCCGCTTTGTCCCCTCTGTGTGTTCTGCGGTTTCTGCAGCAACTGCAGTTCACCCGCCTGGCCACTGCGAGGTGCCGTACCGCATGGGGCACGAGAAAGGCACACAGGTGGAGGAGAGAGAGGTCGGGGTGGCCAGGAGCCGGCTGGAGAACCTGCGCATCCTCAGCCGTCACTTTAAACTGGTGAGCTTCGACATTTTGGAGGACCTCTATGACAAGTGTCATCAGGACTTGGAGTGGACGACCAACCTGCTGTTGGACTCTGGGGAGAGGTTCTTCAGGGACGACGATGGCGAGGGCCAGGGATATGTCTGGGGGGAAGACGAGCAGAACTTAGCCACATTATGTGACACTTTGGAGAGGGATCTGAACATGGGGTTGCCGTCCAGTGCAGATGATGAGGGTGACCCAGGTGACCGCCCACCGTCAGGAGCACCTTTAGGTGGGGAGGACCCTCACAAGGTAGCCAGTGCAGAGGGGGGGAGTGCACTGGTGAGAATAGTGAATGAGTTTAGTGAGAAGTCTCATTCCAACACTGAAACATCAGGGGCAGGGTTGAAGGATATCGGTGCATCAAGGGCAAAAAATGAGATCTCAGGAAGTCGTGGAGGACTTTGGTCTCAGGATTCAACCACAAACAGGGATCACGTTGGCAGAAGACCAAACCAAAATACATCCCCTCAGCCACTGCTTAGTCTGCTGAGAAGGGAGGAAGAAAGGGAAGGAGGCTGGGACCCTGGACAGGAAGTGACATCAGAGCCCATCACTGAGGAGCACAAGCTAAAGAGCTCCGATGAGGTGACGTTATTCGAGAACCTAGGAGCCAAGTATGGTGGAGAGGAGTTGTCTGACATGGACGAGATGACCCGGCTTCTCCTGGTGGAGCTGGAGGAGTCGGACAAAAGGGAGGAGGAACAGAGGGTGGATGAGAGGAATTCCAGGAAGCTCCTGGAGGAGAACCGAAGCCGGCACCTGGATATCCGTAGTTTGGAGCTGACGCTCCCCACGGAGCTGGCCATGCAACTGACTGAACTCTTTGGACCCGTGGGAATAGATGCAGGTAGCTATTGGCTAACGCAACACATCCAGGCCCCTAACACACATGTACCCATGGCAATGAGTGCACATCCAGGCCCCTAACACACATGTACCCATGGCAATGAGTGCACATCCAGGCCCCTAACACACATGTACCCATGGCAACGAGTGCACATCCAGCCCCCTAACACACATGTACCCATGGCAACGAGTGCACATCCAGGCCCCTAACACACATGTACCCATGGCAACGAGTGCACATCCAGGCAATTGAACATGCTGGAAGCAATTGTCTTGGTATCGATGGTTAGTTTTTGCTGTTCACAGGGTATTGTCCTAACCTTGAATTAACATGTCTGGTTCATAACTCTCAGGTGCGTGTTCTAGCGATGACTATTCTGTGCACATGGATCTCAACCTGGCTAAACTGCTCCACCAGAAGTGGAAAGACACAATCCAGGTGAGTCTGAACAACAGCGTCCACTGATCCATCTCAGTAGTTGACATGCCAGACATGTCTGTCCCTGGCGCGTTGCACAGGTCTACTTCGTTTGATGTCCGGCTGACGTTGAAGTTTGATTTACAGGAAAGTCAGAGGCAAGCGGCGCTGTCTTACCACTTGCTCCAGGAAAGTGAGTAGATACTTGAAATACCCGTTTAGTTTTAAGACGCGTGCCCTGAAGCGTCTGTTTCACGGTGAACCTCAGCTTGCATTCATGCTTTTTGTTGCAACTTTTATGGGACTTTCTAATTGACGCTAGCCGTGTCAATGTTCATGTAGGCTCGTCTCATTGGGGCGACAGCCAGCCAGTCAGATCTGGAATCCGGCCAGCAGACTTCCTGATTGGGGCGGATGGGTATGCGTCACTCGGCAGCCAATCAGAGGCCCAGGCTGACTTCCCAATCATGGATCACTGGAATGTGTCTCGCCCCCAGGTGTCCCTCAGGGACATCATGACGGAGGAGCACGCTCGACAGCAGAAACTGGAGAAGGTATTAAATCAACGTGCTTTTCAAGAGTTTGTCATTCACACATAATCGCTTAAATCTACTGGCGACGTTGCAAAAGGCATTATTGTACATGACATTAAAGGACCATACAGGTGGATTGTATTCAAGTTATGCTTCAGTACCTGCCATCCTACCTTTGACTACCATTCATGTTAAAACAGAAACAACCTGAAAGATGTAATCTTTCAGGGTAACCTGATTGGTCAACACCCTTTTCCTATCGCTGAGTCCTTAGTCCACTGCTGCTCATCTCCCTTCTCTCCCTCCAAACCTGCGTCCCCAGACGAGGCAGAGCCGTGCAGACCTGGACCGGCGTGATGGGGCCACGCTGCTGAAGGAGAAGCAGCTGTGCGACCTCTTCCCCGGCATCGACCGCCACTTC
>OOFG01085827.1:0-13202 GCA_900323295.1 Molva molva
GTTATATATTTTCTCTCTCTCTCTCTCTCTCTCTCTCTCTCTCTCTCTCTCTCTCTCTCTCTCTCTCTGTCTCTGATGAACATATCTCTACCACTGCTGACTGGCTGGCGTTTCTGGAATAGCTGCGTGTGAGCAAGGAGCAGGAGCACTTCCTGGTGATGCCCGACGGCCTGGCGTATTCTGAGGTCACTTCCTCCAGCCTGGTGAGTCCTCACAAGCACCCCACACTCTATTATCTGGCCAAACAGAAACAATATGGCAATAAATAGGTATATATTAGTTTTTAGATACAAATAAATAAAGACAATTTATTGGTTTACATCTTGGGTTTACATCTTGGGTGCCTAACTTCAGCTAAATACATTTTAGTTTGTGATGAACCTCTTTTCGGGCTTTCTACGAATGTTTATAACTTGAGTCTTGCTATTCAACTCTTTCTGTGTAGACTGTAATTAATAGTGCACCAAAACAATGGTAAACCTAGCATCTCATTCATCGTTGGCTTGTGAGAGTGAATGTGAACAGGGAAGGTAACCATGTCGGTTCCCCAGGTGAAGGTGAACATTGTGGGGGAAGTGGTGGACGGCGGCAGCACCTCCCTGGGCGTGGACACGGACCGCTTTGGCCTGCACTCCGCCATCTACTCGGCCCGGCCGGACGTCCGCTGCCTGCTGCACCTCCACACACCCGCCACCACCGCAGTGAGTCTCACGGATGTTCTCTAGCCCAGACCAACCTGTCCACGCTGTATGTTCCAGCATGCATTGCAGCAGGAAAGTGCTGAGGGGTTGAAGGGTGATGAAGGAATACTATGGTGTAAAATATTATAATAGTATAATAATTATATGTCATAATTATTAATAATTAAACATATTTTAGGATGATCTCTCAATCAAAACTTTTTATCTGCCATGTCACCTGTTACTGGGTTAAATTTTAAGTTAAGTTGATATCGGTTGAAATCGCTGATGAGCCTGTTTCCATCTCACACATATCTAATATCTCGGATATATCACGTCTCATATCTGACATTTAAGATATTTAATTATTTTGGATTCATCTTTCGCTGGAAGAATTTTCAGCTTTTATTAATCTATAAAAAAACGCAAAACTCACAATATCGTGTTCCTGTTCCCGGAAATCAACCATCTAGCCATGTGCACTAAACCTGTCCATGGATAACGGTGTTCAATACTCCACACGATTATCATATTTGGTGCAAGGCATTGGCTTTTCCCTAGCAGGAAGTAAACAACTCTCTCTCTCTTTTCATTGGTCCATGAGCCCCATGCGTGACTTGTTGCCCCTCCCTGTCCAGGTGTCGGCCATGAAGTGTGGCCTGCTGCCCCTTTCCCATGAGGCTCTGCTGGTGGGTGAGACAGCCTACTACGACTACAACGGCCTAATGGAGGCCGAGGAGGACCGGGTGGAGCTGCAGAAGAGCCTGGGTCCCACCTGCAAGGTGAGCCAGATCACCACGGATCCACACGGTTCATAGGGGCGACATACAGACGCTTGGCTGTCACTAGTATACTGATGATACAGTGAGGCCTTATGCAAGCCGGTGTTGGGTTCACACAGAGGACCCTTTGTGTGGTTGTTACTGATGGGTTCTTTGTAGTCTATGGTCAGAATTAGGTCAGAGTCGTCTTTATCGCTGGTTACCGTGCAATTTAGTGGTCATGGTCACAATATGCGACCAAGATGATTTCCCCCAGCTGTTATTGAGCTTTGTATTGGTTCTATAAAGTGAATGTTGACTTAACATTGTGCCATTATGACAGCTACCTCTACATTGTTTGAAATCAGTTTGGGTATTAAATGCTTTTCATTGGGTGCTCCGGTGCCTACAGAAGGAGAGTGTGGTTAAGTGGGCAGCCAGGTGGATCTAACCCTCTTGGTTCTAAAAGCGTGGGGTGTTCTTCTCAGGTTCTGGTGTTGAGGAACCATGGCATCGTGGCGCTGGGAGAGTCTGTGGAAGAGGCCTTCTACACCATCTACCACGTCCAGTCTGCCTGCCAGATCCAGGTACTACACAAACACACACACACACTTATATACTTATATACACATACTTACACACACACACACACACATACACACACATACACACACACACACACATCCCTGCACGAACCCAACTGACTTGCCAGGGAATAAACTCAATCCTCAAACTGATATTGAGTGAATGAAGCACAGCTATTAGTAATTGTTGTGTGTTTGCCTTTATGGTGCACATGATTAATACCTGGGTGCCTGACTTTTTCGTGCTATTCCTTAGCTGTAACTTAGAAACCTGCATTTGGAAGTGATCCTTTTAGATACATGTCATTGATGAGCAGGTAGGGGTTAGCTTGCTCTAACTGCCAGGCACCCTCAACACACCACAAGCACCCCTGGTGCAGGAGTAGAGATGTGGTCCTCACCACTTGGCTGTTTCTGATTGGTTGAGAGCCAGGCAGGGTCTTCAGGGTATGACAGTAAAGTGTTTGTTTAGGTGTCGGCGCTGTGCAGCGCGGGTGGCGTCCAAAACCTGATCCTGCTGGACCGGACCACCCAGAGACCCAACCCCACTGGTACCGTGGGCTGGGCTGGCTCAACGTTTGGACCCCTGACCAAGAGTCGGCTGGGAGAACACGAGTTTGAAGCCCTCATGAGAACCATGGACAACTTGGTAGGCAGCGGTTATCTTGTTATTTCAAAAATACAGTTGAACAATAGCCCTCATAGCCTTAAATATAAGGGTTGTACACTAATCTATGAGTCAGCAGCAATACACAAGGGCCAGAAGAAAGACTATCAAAAATAATATCCATTCATAGTCCGCAGTCAATTGTATTTTTATAAACCATGTTTCTTGATATTTTAAATTTCATGATGTGGCACAGGAGTGCATGAGCAAGACCTTGACTATCACTTTCACATAGAAAATATAGAAATAGATAGAAAAATATTATTTTTGGATGCTCTGTTCCCCGCAAGGAATCGGGGGACAACCTGTTCTTGCATATATCCTCCGCCTCCGACCATATCCTCCGCCTCTGTCTCCAGGGTTACCGCACCGGCTACGCCTACCGCTTCCCCGTGCTGCTGGAGCGCACGCGGACGCGGAGGGAGGTGGAGGTGCCCGCCTCGGCCATCTCCTTCAGCCACCTGGAGGAGGAGGGGGGCGGGGGGCTGCACCACCTAGGGCTCCAGCGCCAGCAGCCCTACGCCCAGCGGCAGCAGCAGGAGCGCAGCCGCTGGCTCAACACCCCCAACACCTACCAGAAGGTTAACCAGGAGCAGGCCAGCCCGGGGCACCACCAGCGCTCCACCACCGTAAGACAGAGAGAGAGAGAGGGCTACATCTCTGTCTAACTATGAAGTGCATGCCTGCATGCCTATGTATGCACACGACAGGATAACAGCGTGATACAGCATCAAACGGAGAGAACCAGGTCTTTGGTAGAGCCGGAGTCAGGCAGGTCATGTTTTAAAGTTGTAGTTTTTTTTTTCAATATCATATGTGAAGTGGATGATAACCCATTCATCAGGAATGAGTAAATA
The DNA here is from genome assembly GCA_900323295.1 of Molva molva. Taxonomy (NCBI): domain Eukaryota; kingdom Metazoa; phylum Chordata; class Actinopteri; order Gadiformes; family Lotidae; genus Molva; species Molva molva. The sequence goes on from OOFG01085827.1 coordinate 3,550, forward strand.
AATGATGAGCTGAGATCAGCATTTCTCCTCCTGATCCCTGGATGCTGACAAAGTGCTTGCATTTATGCACCAAACCCTCAGGGGGTGAACATACAAAGGCGCTTGATGGAGGCTACCCACACTACCCTCTCTTTCTCTCTTGCTCTCACTTTATGTATCCTTCTCCCTCCTTCTCTCTCTATCGCTCTCTTGTTCTCGCTTTATTTGTCTCTCTCCCTCTGTTTCTCCCTTCCCCTCTCTCTCTTGCTCTCAATTTGTTCATCTCTCTCTCTCCGTCTATGTTGCTCTCTCTCTATCATGCTCTCTCTCCCTCTGTTTCTCGCTCTCTCGCCTCCTCTGCATTGCAGGGGAAGCCTGCCTGCTTGTCAACAATCACTGCAGAGCCTATCCCCTGGTGGTGGATTATATAAGCTGCATGTACACACAGTCGTTCAACAAAACGGACATCAGGGCAAGCAACGGGAAATTGCCTTGCCGTCAACCATGCAATGCAAAACAAAAATCGGAACAAAAATCTCTGATATGAGGTGGCAACTAACCGAACACATCTCAGTTAGGAGGTAACATAGAGAGACACTGGGTTGGGTGAAATGCTGAAGATGATGGAGGTGTTAGAGGAGGTGGTAAAGGAATGTAGCATTCCGCTCTCCAACATTTTCTGTGAAAAGAACCAATCATGAAGTGACGCGTATATGTCAGGGTTTATGAGGAGGATTGTGTTCTGTTTACAAGAGGTGAAGTTTGGCAGACTTCTGAAACATGTGAGTTCAGGGTTTTAACGTCTGGTGACAAACCCTTTATCTCAGTCTGACCTCCCTCAGCAGCTTGTGTTGCTATAGTTACCTATACAGTATGATCCTTTAAAAGCCTTTCTGTCTCTGACTCTCTCCCGCACAGTGGCTGAAGGCAGAGGAAGTGACTCAGGCGGGCAGTACGTCCATCAAGATCGAGAGGAACCAGTTTGTCCCTCTGTTCACCAACCCCATAGAGGTTCTGGAGACACGGAACAAGGTATACCACAGTAGAGCTGTACTCTGGCCGTAGAACATATCTCTCTCTCTGTCTCTTTCTCTCTCTCTCTCTCTCTCTCTCACTCACTCACTCACTCACTCACTCACTCACTCACTCACTCACTCACTCACTCACTCACTCACTCACTGCCACACACACACAAGCCTGACCCGAAAAAAGCCCAGAGAAATTGAGTAATCAAACTGCTGGTGTTGGACTCCCCTGTACAAATGCTAGAGAAACGTCAACATGAACAGCTACATTATATTTGTGCATTTCTTTCTTTGTGTTCAGATTCGTCAGCAAAACCGTCAGGACATGAAGACAGCCGGACCTCAGTCTCAGGTCTTGGCCAGCGTCACAGAAAACAGTCCCCCGGTTAGTGTCCATGTTTTATTTTCATTAATTAAACACCGAGCAGCATTCACTAATGGCAAACAAGTAATCGTGCCACAAGAATTAAATAAGAAATACAAATATAAAACGAGTGTGATGAATACAATTGTTCGATCATTTAAAGGTGCTGTAGGTGCTGTAAAAGAGAGAACAGAAAAACGTGGAAGAGAGCAAGATTCTGAAACTAAACCAAAAAACGAAACCAAAAAAATGTCCCCTCTCTCTCTCCTCCATCCCTCCCTACGTTTCTCTGCCATTGAGAAGTGTTGCATTCACACACCTTTGGTGGAGCTATGTTAACGCTGTGTGCGCAAATGTGATTGACAGGCAACATGGATTCCCGAACCAATCAGGGAAGAAGAGATGCACTGATTGGTCCGAATTGAACCAGGAGTCTAAATTTGGCGCAGTCGGAGTCAACCACAAGAGATATTCTCAGAGCATTTAACAAGCTTTACGGATGGCTTTGGTGTTTCTTACAAATTACACTCCAGATTATAGCTCGTAAATCTTACCTAAAGTTGTTTATATAAACACTTATGTATACTGTATATTCATTCATCTTACCGATTCAACCACTTTTCTGGCGTCCTCCGAACTGCATGTGAAGGGGCTCTCACAGACGGAAGTATTTTTACTGTTATCAATGAAAACAAATGAATAAGCCACCATCCCCACTCCAAAATACAAAAACTAAAATGTTGTTGACTTGCATTTATCAAGTTCCATTCACATATCATACATTTATAACAGGGATACATGCATATAAACATAAATAGAGATAAATATACACGCATACACTCACCATTCTATATCTCCACTGTTAGTGTTTTTCTGCATGAGAGCCTTCCAGTGCTCATGAGTGGATTTAATTATCTTCATGGCAAAATCCTTAACAAAATGTCCAATAATTGATGGAGACAGAACAGTTCAAACATGTTATGTACTGCATTTTGTTGCATAAAATCCTCATGCCATTTAGCATTTCTGCCCAAATGAATGCATAAAAACAAAGCATAAAAAGAGCCTATAAATCAATAACTTTAAATCAAAATTCAACAGTCAAAGTTGACCTACCTTGTCTTTAAACTGTCCATTGAAGGCAAATTGGGTTTCAGGCTTTCCGTCTGGCACCTTGTATTTTTTGAACCAGTCAACAGTGGCTTCTAAATGACCAGGCTTCTGTTTGCGAATATCGTCTATACCTAAAAACACACACACAGACATCAATATTTAGTGTGGAGCCTGAATATTCAAATATTAGTTTGCGAGGTATGTATTTGAATCTCAATTCAGTATTCAAATTCTTCCGTTTCTTTTTGGTATGAAATATAAAAATGAACTTGACCTACTATTCAGGTTTTGGGCATCTGGGTCATCAGCGTTAACAGCAATGACCTTCCAGTCGGTTTCTCCATCATCAATCATGGCCAAGATGCCAAGGACTTTAACCTGGATGACCTGGCCTGGCACACACACCTGAAGAAGCGCATTAACAAGAGCAGCATGATGAGCTGGTGGTTGGAGCTGTGGAACCGTTGTATTCAGTCAGAAAACACATTCTATGTGCAGCTCGTACCAGGGAGCCCACGTCACACACATCTATGGGGTCGTTGTCTCCACAGCACTCTGTGTCTTTGTCCGTGTGGTTTGGGTCCTCCCATGTCTGTCGAAACACGCATGCCTTAAGAACAGTCGGAAAACTTGCCAAGAGGGGGCTGTATGGGTGAATCAAATCTCCGACGATATAAAATGAGTTTCATAAAGAGTCTGGCTGACAGGAGCTGAAGCTGAGCTCTTTAAAAAAAAAAAAGTCGTTTCCCAGAATTATGTTAAAATCATTCAACATTTCATGTTAATAACTTTCAAGCTTCAACTGTCACACGAAGAGCTTCAAGGTGGAGCATATATCCTCTCTTGCAGCCCCTGTTCCTCTAAGTCACTTCCTATAAGTCTATTGTGTGTGAATGCTTATTGTGTCATTAAACACCCTGAATAGTAAATGAGGTATGTTTCCCCTACCTGTGGGAGCGCCCCGTAGTTCCATATGAAGCCCTTGTATGGGAAGACGTTAGCCACGTAGCGCAGTGCTCCTTTCTTCACGTCCTGTTTGATTGGGTTTAGCACCTCTTTCGTAGCAATCTGCAGGTTAAAGGAACAGAAATAGAGCCCGACTCTCTTTAGAAATCCTTGGAACTCGATTAGAGTTTCAAATATTTTTGGATATCAGTTTTATCTTTAAAAGATTGTAATAAAGAGTGCTTTTTATCCGGTTTGCTAAGACCCCAGGTTAATGGTTGACATTGTCTTTGTAGAAATTTAAGTAAGTCATGATTTTTGTTCAACTCACTCCCTCCCTCTCGCGGTGTATGTATGATCAGACATTGGGCAGTTGGCAAGCCATTGACAAAACGAGTGTTTAGCAGCTCCCATAACTGTATCTTGGTTTGTCCAACACCAGTAAGCGCATATGAACTGCCCTGGCTAGATCGTTTTCTACAATAGTACCCACAAACGAAAAATAGACTGAGGCGGGGAGTTAGAATTCTGAGCAAGGATGGGTGGCTGCGTTTTAGGCAGTGTGATAATTCTGAATTCTGAATGCCGAGCACCATCTCAATAAGTCGCAGGGTTAAGTGAAGGAGGGGGTGTTTTTTAAACTGATAAGCATTCACTTCTGAATCAAAAGTAAGGGCTCAGTTCCCGTTGTATGAAAGTACGTAGAACGAGCTGAACACATATTTTTTAAATATTTTGCAACCGGTGGGTCAAAGCAATTAATAAATGCAATGTTTGATCTAAAATTCCCCACCGTGCTCATGACCAGGATATATAACATTTAACAATTCTAACTGCATGCCTCTCAGTCTCTGTCTCTAAGTACATGGGCATGTGCAGTGGCATGTAAACACAGAATCAAACTTGTGGATTAGTTCTTTCAACTCACCAGAGGGGATGAGTTTAACACAAATCATGGCTAATTTACATCTCGACATAGACAATGTCAACACTTAACCTGGGGTCTTAGCAAACAAGCCAAATCCTTTAAGGTCAACATTTAATTTACCTCCATTTTAGCATTTGACCATCGAGGTACCTCGACAACCATGTTGAAAAGCACCTGAAATTGAAAAACATAACAATTAATGCAAATAATTATTCAATGGTAAAAATAAACAAACACTTGACTAGCTAGGCATTACCTCATTCTCCCCCTTCTTCATTTTCTTTGGTGGCACATCGCTGTCCTAAAACAAGGCAAAAAGAAAGACAAAAAGTGTTGCTGGCAGTATTTCAGTTACTTTATGTTTATTAACTTTATAAACTAAAAAATAAACTAAACAAAATAAACTAGTCCGACGTTCAAATGCTAAAACCAGTGTTTTATCAGTCACCTTTTCCACCTCTGCATGAAGTGGAATGTCATGGAATGGTGAGATGTATTTTCCTTCAGATGTTTCTGGAAGAAAACAAATACACAGAAACGCAGTTAGGTTCCTTGGCCTAGAATATAAGATTATTATTATTATTATTATTATTATAAGATGATTTTTATTTAGGAAATAAATAAACAATGTTAAATGTTTGACTGTCAATGAATCATCTGAAGACATTAAAAGAAACAAACTATTAGTTAGTCTAACTAGTGTGTCCTTATGCCTTCTCTTCTGGTCTTGCAAGTATAATCTTATCTCATCTGCGTATTTGATTTTTAAGTAGAATGTGGAGTGCATGTAATTAAATCATAAAGCTTATTATAATTTTTAATTTTCCCGTTTTGTCAACTCACATGCATTCTACTCCCAAATAGTTCGTTTTTAATGAACTTATCTAAAGGTGTGCATTTTCAGAAACCTAGTCGTTTGATCCACCCATTCCAAGGTTTTGACTGACAACTTATTGCAGCTGACTTACTAAACACGTAACAGAGGAAGTGTTTTAGAGACTGGAATATTCCTAAAGGAGTCAATGCGGCCTGGTACAAGTCGAAAACGACTAAATAGCGCTTTTCTACTAAACGGCATTCAACATTTACAACCAAGTCGTTACGGTCACGTTAGCCATTCAACAATGGCTAACGTGTCTTCCTTGACCTCGATATCGACCACCTCGCTAACTTGCCTTTTGACGTACAGTTATACACGGCGGGTAAAACCACTGTTATACACAAACGACACACATGTATCCACTGTTCCCTGTGATTTATAAGACTTACTAAAATAAATCCTGTAGCTTTGAGAGTTCGGTTGTCCTCTCGCCTCCGTTTCATAATGCAACATTTTTCTGGAATACAGTGCTGCTGGTTGCCTGACAAATCTGCTGTTAGTGGCAGACTGTGAGCTAAAACATTTCACTACGTTTCCCAGTGAGGAGCGCACAAGTGCTCTCATTATAGCCGCTCAATTTCATGACCTCTCCTTCCAAACGTGAGGTTGACGTGAGAAGCGAATCTACGGAATCCACGAAGGACCGTTGAGTAGTAGCATCAAACTTCCGGTATGATTTTCAAAATAAAAAGACATACCGCTACTTCCAAAGTAAGCGTCATTTTAGCTCATAACATTTAATAACACTAATTACTAAATAGTAAACAGTTTTAATTATAAAGCAAGTCCTCAACTTAGGTACATGTCTTAACTCTTAAATTAAAAACAGAGCGTTTATCCGGACGTGTTTGCCGTGGGGGCAGCTAGTCGTTGCTGTCGTTACTGCTGACGTCGTTATGCTTCACTGTCACATGTTTCATTAGCACACTGCCACCTTTGTTTACCTTTTATTATATTCTATGATCTTAACCATACCTACGTCCATGATCTTTACATTACATCGACGTTCAATCAGTCTGTTTTTACTACACGATAGAAAAAAAGATATTGTAACTATTTGACTTGACCCACCTCAAGGCACACCGCATTTATTCTAATTTGCAGAACCATATACTCATAAAACTAATAATAACCAATAATAAATTGGTAGTGATAGTAGTACTACTATTAGTAGTAGGCTAATAGTAGTAGTAGTAGTGGTGGTAATAGTAGCAGTAGTAGAGGTGGGATTAAAAAAATGTCCAAATGGCATTTGGAAAGTCTGCAAGAAGACTTAACCATAGATTGGTGATCATGTTTCTCAACCCCAATTTAAAAAAGCAACAAACTCAAACACCAAAGACTAACTTAAGCTGCCCAAGCAGGTTACATTGTATGAACATCTGACATCATTTGAACTTGGAATTGATAGTAGAACCTGCAGTCAATAATGAGATCAAAGTCCTGTATCCATTGTACCAAAAACAAACAGGAGTGCCAGCTGTCCCCAGGTCTTACGTTTTACTGCTGTGTACCTTGAGGTATGTTCAAATAATATCTATACATATTAACACCAACATAATAGCTACACCAGCACACTACACTCTGATGTATATAGTCACACTGTTATCGGAGTGCTTTGATGTTATGCTAAGACAAAGCTCATTCATGCATCACAAAGCATTGCCTTGATGTACTTAAATATTTTAGATGGTTGGATATTTCGATATGACTTGAATTCATGAACTCATGTAATGAAATACTCACCCTCCCACTTAACATGCACATACACACAAACATGCACTCACTCTCACACACATTCACAACGGAATACATGTTTTAGTAACAACATATACAAATTGTTTAATGTATTACTTTTTTATGTATATATAATGGAGAGACTCAAACAGGTATTTCATGAATACAATCCATGGTGATCAGGAAACCTAATATGAGGCCCTATTATCTATGCTCTGGTAGAGAGGCGAATGTTACCATTGTCATTGCTCCGGGTGAGAATTCAAGTGTCTGGTTGCCATGCCCACAAACACTGATGTCAGCCTGGTGTTAATAAATTACCAGGCTCATCAAATGATATGGGATTTGGTAAGAAATGACTTGAATATGGAGCAGCAGGTTCTGGGAAATATTAACCTTCAAGTGTGTAGTGTACTAAAATAAACATGTAGACATTTGGCATAACAAATGGGTTAAGCTTCTTTTCACAAATGAGGAACACACATAAAGGTGACGGATAACTTATTATGATGAATGCTTTTTGGACTATGCATCTAACTATCACATATGTTCTGCTATGTATTCATCAGTCGCCTCCATTCAAAGTATAATCAATGCAGTAGCGTCATGTAGTTGAGTAACGGAAAATAAACAATCTATGTGTAAACTTCGATCGTTGCTATGGCTACATTTTTAGATCTAGCTTGGTGGACAAGACAAAGTGCATTATATCCCTGATTATCCCTGGTTTGGTAATATATAATAATTATCTGAGATCGATCTATATAATCATCAATGTACTTTTGTAATGTATCATTTGTATGTTTGTAACAGTGTATTTTAAGCTGAGCCACCATAATATTGCAGGACACTTAAATAAATAAAATGTATCAATCAAACCAACCTAGGTCCTAACCCTGAATATTATGGCCATCAAGGGCTCCACAATGACACAACACCTCATCACAGGGTATATCACACACACACACCCCTCCCATTACACACATGCACGAGCACACGCACACACAAACACAAACACAATTCACACCTACAGGCAATTTAGGGTTGCTAATGAGTCTGCATGTCTTGGAGTAGACAGCAATCACCTGAGGTAACCTGGGTTAGGTCTTTAGGGCTACAAACTCTGTATCGTGATGTCACCTGGATATCAAAGTATATAAGTAAATGTTAATATACCAGTGGAGGCTGGTGACTGTAGAAATTGGGGAGGACAGGAGGCACTATTTATTATGTATACAGAGCCTTTATTCAGCAAATAAATCCTGATCCAAATGAACAAGTAGTCAACATTCTTGATGATCTCACAATGTATTCTGTAAAACACACACAACTATAAATAAAACACATTCATTGTGTTGAAGTTGTAAAAGTCACTCAGTGTAATGTCGGCAAATATACGTTTTTTGAGACTAGTGACACATGCAGACTTCTTTGCTCATACAAAATTAGTATTCATAAGCGCACTATCTAGCAATGATGCAAGCAACATTTGAACAACTACTGTAACTACTTAATAAAAAGTGGTGGTGTCATCATAACTACAACCATTGTATGGGTACAATTTTAGTATCCGCATTTCAAGAGAACTGCACTTTGGAATGCTGCCTTTCAGGCCAAATGAGTCCCATCTGTTCGCTGGTAATGATTACTAGCAGATTGAAGTATGTAGTCAACCCAGTGGCACTTGTTCATTATCGTTTGACTAAATGAAGAGGTATTTGCTACTTGTTAATGCACACACACACACACACACACACACACACACACACACACACAATATTTTGAGTATTGCGTTGTTTAATTCCAAATGCTATGGAGGAGCTTGCATGGTGTGACTTTTTAGTTTATACTTTGTATAGTCTTGACCTGAGGAAAATTTATTTCAAAAACATTTTCTGAATGTGCCAGAATGATATGTAATCATATTTTATATACCTTGGCATTAACAAGCGACCTTAACTTTCTCATTGCATACCATGCAAATGTTTCCTCCTGCAGTAGTTCGACACATAACATCTCACTCACATGCTGAATTCTGTCTTGCAAGACACACCTGTTTAGAAAGTATTAAAAGTAGAATGATTAAAGATCAACATTGTTTGCAGGAATGTATTTCCCCCTGTAACTCTGTTCTTTCCCTTCTGCTGGAATGATCACCATTCACAGGCAGGAAGCAAAGTGCAGCTAGAAGGGGGCGGGGTTTCCCAGCTCTCCTGTGACAGGTATAGAGTCACAGGGGCCGGCCTTTGGAGCACCTGTGCAGAACTGAGAGGCAGTCGGTACACTGACAGCAGTACACCTGTCGCACTTCCCAGCCACTCTCTTTCTCTCCCTCTCTCTCCCGTTTCCTGCCCCTCTCTCTTTCTTTCTCTGTCCTCCCCTCCAAAGAACTCCTCCATGTTTAGATCCAACAGCAGGGACCGCTCGGTGGACAGAGCAGCCATGGAGGCCAGCGGAGGGATTGAGAAGGACAAGGAGAAGGAGAAAGACAAGGAGAAAGACAAGGAGAGAGTGGTGAAGAGGAGGAACAGGCCCGTGTTCCTGCGTTACCTGGAGAGGAGGAAGACAGACTCCATCGTGGCCGACGAGATGGCCGTAGGTGACATCAACCTGGGAACGCTGGTGAGAAGGAGTCAGTCAGACAAGACGGAGTACAGCGCCAAACTTAAAGGTACACAAGAT
>OOFG01085831.1:0-12518 GCA_900323295.1 Molva molva
ACCCATGGCCAAAACCTGAACCCTGAGCCCCTCCTCACGATAGAGTATATATTTAAAGAGGGAACGAGATAAACAAAACACGGAGACACGGAGACACGCTGAGCTACGCTTCTTCTACTTTCTCGCTCGGCCTCGTTCTGATTGCAGTGTGTGTTGGGGGACAGATGGAATCACAGGTGGGCTCCAGCTAAAGGAAATGGAGATGGAGGACGGACGATATATTGTGCAGTGACACATTGCATTAGATCTAGACTCAAAGAATTTGGTATGTTTCTGTTTGAATTAAACCCAACCAGAAAACAACTTATTTTAGATGGAAAGTGATGGGCTGGGTTACATAATTATGGAATTATCCTGAATATCGAGAATATGTAGTTAAATTGCCCTCTATATATACTGTACTATACCTCTGTACTTTTGGGTTACCAGGCAACGTCAACAAACATTCTGACTGCACCCCCTGTATCGGATGTAGAGAGTGGGAGTACGTTGTGTAAGAGATAACTGAAGCCTGAAAGGCAATATAGGCCTGCCCCTAAAGTATCTACCAGAAGTCAGGCAAAAGTTTTTTTTTATTTTGTTAGTGGGCAGGGAGTAGTTTGAAAAGGGTGCTTGGTGTTCATTTAAGAATGAGTGTCCACGGGACCTTTTTGAAACCCGTAAATCAGTATCTCAATAGGTGGAGCCTAAGCTAGAGTCACTGGCAGTGCCACTGAAATGCAATTTAAAAGGCTTCATCTACATCAGTGGTTCTCAACTGGTCTGGCCTTGGAACCCACATTTTCCCATGGTCATTAAGTCGTGACCCACTTTTATACAATTCAAACCAAGCAAATTTATTTCTCAAAAATGGGCTAGTAAAGATACATACACAATGTCAGCATGACCTTTTTTAAACATAAATAAACTATAATAAATAAACTATACTAACTAATAAACTAACTTATAAAAATATTATCATTTTTTTTTGACCACACACTCCGCGCCATTCGGAACAAGTCCGCAACCCGCTTTTGGGTCGCGACCCACCAGTTGAGAAACACTGATCTACATAATATCTGCTGCTAGAGTTACAGCGATCCGATATGTGGGTTTCCAGGTTTTCAGTGCAACCTCCAGGGGAAACCCATCAGTCTGGAGCCACCGGCCTGCTGAGGGGACAAAGTCCAGCCGTGTTCTGGCAACTTTATGTTTCAATCACAAGACTGAACCACGACCCCAGAGTTAATAAAACAGCATGGGGGTGTGTGTGTGTGTGTGTGCGTGTGTGAGTGAGGGAGTGAGCCCAGAGCTTCTTAGAATGGTCAAAATTGCAACCAATTAATTTTCTGTTGATTGACAATTCGTTTTCCTAACACATATATATTTTCCATTTTAGGGTCATCAGAAGAGCTTGCCCTCCCCGTTTCAAATTTCTTAACATGTCACCATTCTAAATACCATACTGATCACACTACTGCCCCCTTGTTGCCTGAATGATTGACATTAAAATGGACATTTCCTGGTATGTGTGAGGAAGAGATTCTCTGCACCTATAATGATGTGGCGCTTGGGGTAGGGAAGGTCTCGGCCTCTGCTGGCATTGGCCGACAGCTGGTCCTGGATCTGGAAGGCTGACAGATCAAACAGGTCCAGGTAGTCCTCCACTGGGAAGCGGTCGTGGACGCCATCTTTCAGACGGACTATACCTGGGGGCGGGGGGAACAAATGGACATCAACGCTACAGTGGATACGCTACGGAAACAGGGCTAGCACTCATGATACCTATCACGAGGAGAAAAACATGCAAAACTATTATTTGTATCTATTATTATTATACCTATCTTAAACTCGTTGAACATAATAGCATTATTTTTTTTTTAAGTATTTTACTTTAATTTGTATTTTTTATTATAATAATTATCTTTTAATACTTGGAGGAATCATTGAGGGGGACTCAACGACTCCTCGTTAACGAGGACGCCAAGTTGCCACCATAGAAAATGAAAGTTCTTCTTGATGGAGAACTCAAAACTGCTGAGGGTCAGTTTCAGTTTTCTTACTTACCCTTAAAGACAAATCAACTTACAAGTGGCCAGACCTTGTAGAGTAGAGTGTTTGGCATAGCCGTGCTTTTTAAATAACCGGAGCAACGCACACAAAGTGTTCAAAACGCTCCCAGATAGGCAATGCTTTTTATTTAATCTTCCAATTAAGGAGTGGTGCCAAGCGAACCCTTCCCAAGCTGAATTGGTGCGGCTGGATGTTTATTTCCCTGCCGTTGTCGCCTACGGTCTAATTACAGTTGACCAGGCAGCTGTGGACAGCGGGGCTGTGCTCTATTGTCGGGCTTCAGAAGTGTCCTCAGCGCCGCATAACGAGCATCGGATCAGACGGCCATTAGTTCCGCGCGCCGCTCTAATGGCGCTGCAGTAAACAACCTCGTGATACACCTCTCCAAAAACACGCCTGGCAAAATGTCTTTGGGCGCATTTCTGTCTTACCGTCGCTACACGTTCATTTGTTTCTATTTGTTGTTGTTGGGTTACTTTTCCACAGGGTTTGGGCAGGGGTTAAAAATAAAATATGACGATTCTGTTTGCTAATATTGAAGAGTTCAAGATGGTAAAAATGGCTGGCAGAAATCCCAGAGAATCCCACAGTGAGGTAATAAAGTAAATATAAGCAGTACCATGGGAAATCACACAAAATAAAATGTCTGGGAAGACGTTTGATCATGAGCAGGAGAGAGAGAGCGAGAGAGAAAAAAGAGAGAGAGAGAGGAAAGGAAAGGACAGGAGTGTCCTGGAAAGGACTGAGTGTATAATAGCAGAAAGGTCACATACCCTGGAGTTACAGCTCATAAACAAACATAAACCTTGGTAAAAGCACTAGCCTTTTGGCTAAGACCGTATGTTAATGTTGTGGTTAAAACACTCAAATAAGACCTAATGGACTTTCTAAATAAATAAATTTGATTGCATTCCTTATGTTGACTATACAGACGCATCAACAGTTTTTCGGTGTTTGGGGACTTTTACTCATACATCATTTCAAAGCAATTTGTGTTATGTTTTACTTCACTCATCATCCCCTGATTTTTACTGAAAGGTTGGAATCAATACACTCACTTACTTCTGAAAATGTATTCTATCTAGTACTTTTACTTGAGTTAGAATGTTTACTCACATTTTTACCAAAGGGGATTTTAACTTTTAGGTTATTGATACCTGCCGGAACTTCAACTGCGAATGAACTTTAGGATTAGTAATAACAAGCAGTTCCAGAGGTATTCCCAGCCCACGCCCCGCCTATCCCAGTGGCCGCTCTTTTCAAGCCAATCACGGGTGTAGTCATTACTCCTAGACGCAACTATGCCTCTGTCTTAGTGCTTCAACAATGTTTATTTTTTTACTCCCATAACCCACGCGCACACACTCGCACACACACACTCACACTCACAGAGAGACACACCGACAGAGACACACACACACACACTGGTTTAATAGTAGATGCCGTTTATGTCTGATTCTGTGCCACCTGCAAAGCCAAACTTTTTGAGGACCTGCTTACCGGGAATAAAATTAAAAAATTAAAATTGACAAATTTGAAAACGATTGTGCAATCAGGGGCTGAGCTATAAGCGTTACCAATCCGGAATAATAATACCCAAACCCCACAATAACAATAGGTATCCACAGATAGGACCGTCAGACCAGCATCCGTTCACCTCAAGGTTATTAACCATTTGAGGATCAGTTTCAAGAAATGCTTGCTGAGACAGCTAGGCATCCTCAATAATGATAAAAACATACTTTCTGACCAAATGTAATAAATCATATGAATAAAAGTACATGTAGGCCCTTGACTAACTCAAGTTATGGCAGAACCACGCAGATCCTGGGTGTTGACTACTTCTTAAGCAAAGGTTCTTCTAAGACATTCATTATGTATGATTTGCTGCTTTCCAGACAATAGAGTAGCACTCAAAGCAATCGATATCAATCAGGATACATTAGTCAGCACTCTGACCTTACATTATCTGGGGTGTGGTGAATGACACGTGGGCCAGCGTTTGACAGATCAACGTTACAACAAATAACATGATCAAATACTGTCTGACTTTCCTTTTTGATATCTCTTGTGTGTGTTTCTTTGATTTATTATCACTTGTACTGTGACTTGAGAGGGACTTTATTCCACTTAAAGTCAATTATTTAATTGGGACTGATTTAATCTATTTTTGGGAAGGACTATTCTTTCAGCTCAAAAATAGCCAATGAGTGCTTAGAGATCTCTGCCTCCAGGTTGATGTAAAAAAATATGAAGCAAAAGAAAGAGAATTGCCCCTTCACCCAGATTTGAGCTGGTCTGCCAGCTCCTCTGATTGGTGAGACTAGGTCCACCCTGGCTCTGGTGAGACGGGGTCCACCCTGGCTCTGGTGAGACGGGGTCCACCCTGGCTCTGGTGAGACTGGGTCCACCCTGGCTCTGGTGAGACTGGGTCCACCCTGGCTCTGGTGAGACTGGGTCCACCCTGGCTCTGGTGAGACTGGGTCCACCCTGGCTCTGGTGAGACGGGGTCCACCCTGGCTCTGGTGAGACTGGGTCCACCCTGGCTCTGGTGAGATGGGTCCTCATAAGCTTGACTCTCTGGCCCATCTGTGCTCCTAGCCACACGCTCTTTTTAACATCACAGCTGCACACAGAGAGAAGGAGAACATCCGCACATCACGGTCCCTAGACGGAGGCTGGCTTGGCATGGGAGTAAAGCCATGCTATCAAAGTAATTGTGTGTGCGGGTGTGCGTGCACATGCAATTGGGTGTGTGTGCATGTGCAAGTGTGTGTCTTTTGTAAATGTGCGTGTGTGTGTGTGTGTGTGTGAGATGTGTGTGTGCATGTGCAAGTGTGGACCTGTTTTGTGCGTGTGTGCGTGCGTGCGTGCATGCATGTGAGCGTGTGTTCGTGTGGACCTGTTTGTTTGTTTGTGTGTGTGTGTATGTGTGTGTATGTGCGTGCATGTGAGCGTGTGTTCGTGTGGACCTGTTTGTTTGTGTGGGTGTGCGCGCGTGTGTGTGTGTGAGCGTGTTTGAGTGTAGATCTGTTTGTTTGTGTGTGCACGTGTGTGCGTTCAGCATGCGTGTGTGTGTGAGTGTGGACCCGTTTTTTTTTGCGTGTGCACGTGCGTGCTAAGTGCGTGCGTGCATGTCTGAGTGTGGACCTCTTTGTGTGTGTGCGTGCGTGTGTGCGTGCAGTCGGGCTAAGTGCCTGTGTGAGTGGATCTGTCAGCTTGTGTGTGTGAGCGCTGAGTGCGTGCGTGCAGCTGCGTCGTACCGCTCCACATACCGCAGTTTGGGGGGTTTATCGCTCAGCTAGACGACTGACAAATAAGCACGTGTTTAAACTCCATTAGGCCAACTTGGGAAGGGTTGACATTGGCAGCAGGCCGAATTGCTCTGATAGCGCTCAGCTGAAACACGCCAGTGATTTCCAGGTGGTAATAAAGAACCATTCGCAAACAGCCGATCTTCCAAGTCCAATTTTTTTAACGGCCTAGCAAGATACACAAATCCTTTCAACAAAACGTATGCCCAGTTCATTAAAACCGGCAGTGCATCATTTTCATCATCCGCTCTATCAAAAATGGATTTCATACCAATTTACATAAAATCTTTTTGAGTCAGAATGCTAAATTCTGAGTCACTACACAGAAATTGCACGGGACCACCAAAAACAGGAAACTGCAGTGCATGCATGCACATGTGTGGATTCAATGTGGTGAGGATTCAATGTACGTCCAAAAGGCATCAAAGAGCGCCGAGGTCTGACATCTGCCGGTTTTTAAGAGGCTTTCACCCGAGCACCAACTATCTATGTCACCGATTATGGTAAAATACTGTAGCTAGAACCACGCGTGCGTCCAACGATGTATAGAGCGCTAATGAGTGCCGTCACCACACGTAGCCAAACTTCCTGAGTGCCAATACGGGAACCGACAACGCCAGGGGAGCTCTATTGATATCCTCCTGGTGGTAGCAACAATGCTAAGAAGATTAGCACTCAAAATGGTGAATTGAGGCACTATTCATCTTAGCAAATAAATACCCATTAGCTTAAAAAAAAAGCTCTTTGCTGTTATCCATCTTCTTAATATATATTAAATTCACGATGGTTATTTAGATTCCTCACGTGAATGTGTGGTACATGAAGGTGCCTAAACGTGTTGGGAGTTGTAAAGAGTGAGAGCAGAAAAGAGCGGAAGAGATGACGATTTTGAAACTAAACAACCAAAAAGACACCCCTCCATCTCTGCTCCCTCCCTCGACACGTTTCTCCCCCCTTCAGAGACGTGTTGCCTTCACACACCTGTGATAAACAGGCAAGATGGATTCACAGAACCAATCAGTGAAGAGATGCCCTAAATGATCGGTCAAAATAGCTCAAAATAGATATTCTCACAGAGCATTTCACTCACTAATAGCTGATGGATAGCCATGCCATTTCTAACACATTGCTAAAAAAGTCTAATTATTATAGCTCTTAAACACACTATGATGAATAGTGATCATGGTGATCACTATTCATTTGTTATATTTGTTATACGTTGATGTAACTTCTTTATTGGGTTTTGGGTCTAATCGTAAGCAAGGGAACATTACTTCAGAAATAAAATGAGCGAACCTGCACTGGTGAGAGAACCTTGTCTTTGAGGCAGAACGGAGCCATTGCTCTGTCACACACAGGTCATACACAAACTTCGGGTAGCCTACTGGCTCTGGCTATTTTCAAAATATCAGCTTCGCTTCTTCACATGTTTTCTGTTACCATGCTCAAACATTGTGAGGGGCAGTGGCTCACGCATATTTAGAGGACCCCGACCGATTCAGTTTGATCCAATACATTTAGAAACATATTTATATAAACAACAGCATAGGTCAGTAGTACAATTTTGAACAATAAAACAATATTTCTCGGGCCATAGGGCACTTAAGCCAATGAGGGCAAAGGGGCGGTGACCCGGGGCGGTGACCCGGGCCACTGAAGCCACACCCCTTTGCTGATGGGTGCCTGCAGAGCACCAATCGGTAAGCCTCTCCCATTACCTACGGATGTCCCACATGAAGAATCACCTGTTCCCGACACTTACCAAACCTTTTGCGCGTCCACCAGTGTGGCTCCTTGCTGATGCTGAACCTGACGTCCGGGTGCAGCCTCAGGCGATCGTACAGGTCCGTGGTGCCGCACTTCGGCTGGCCGATGATGTAGAAGTACGGCAGGCAGCGTGTGCGGTACATTTTGCCGTCCCAGTTAAACAAGTGTTCCCGAAAAGAGTTCCTCAAGAACTTCAGCAGAGTGCGGAAGCGTTTTGAGAACTCGTACTTGTTGTTCCCGTAAGGGTCCGTTGTTATATTTCCGGTGTATTCCTCATACCAACACGGATTCTTGAGGCCGGGCAGGAACTTGCGTGGGATAACAGAAAACATCTGCAAAGACAAACAAACAAGACCATTAACTCCACAGAAGTGTAGAGTCAACTCTTTTGGTTTTGTAGAGTTGACCCTGAGGAGCAGTGTCATAAATACTGCTTTATATTGGACCACACCAATAAAACCCTATTTATCTCCAGATGTATTGACTCCCTGGGACACACACACACACACACAATGCTGAATCATGTCAAAATCGTCTCTGGTTAAGGTTACATACTCATGACACATCCCACATTCACATTTCCCACACATTTGAAGCTGCTATCTACAGTTGACAGAACACTCACAAATGCCCCGCACAAGACGATGACTCACTGGCTGACGACCAGACAGAGCAGGAGTGAGAAGACAATTGCAACCACATCTCTGCAGGCATGTGGTATTGATTATCCCCCAGCCACAGCCAGTCGCTTTTGCATTTGTGTGTTCAATAAGAAATAAGGTGTTGCACATAGGTCTCAGCACACATTCACTGAACCAGTGCTTGAGGTGATGGACAAGCAACAGGGCTCTGAATGTAGGAACGGTTTAGAGAATTCAGCCATGGACTTGGTTTGGAGGCGATTCGCTTTCCTGGCCTAATTGTATCTCTGCATTGATGAAAATAGAAAAGGCAATGAATGGATAATTGCGAAACAGTGCAGCTCTATTGAAGCTGGCAAGGACAAGCTGTAGGTTGGAGTATTGATTTGAATCGCCCTTCCAGGGTTGGCTACGACAGTCCGATGTGAGTGGGGGCCTGTGCCTCTAATGCCCGATTCCTTTTTTCTCCAATTCTTTGCGCCCTGCCTTTCATTCTCCTGTCCGTGGCTTTTGTTAGCCATCTCACTGCTGCGTGCTACTTTTGCATTAGTCTAGAATGTTAACGCGCATTAACTAACTTAGTTGTGATTGGCCAGTGAGCACAATCTCCTGCACCCCTAATGACAGGCACACAGAGAGGGCCGGTAAAGAGACAGACCGGGCCGGTAAAAACTTTATGGATTTTTTCGACGGCCCACCTGGGATTTGTTTCGGTGCTCCCGATGGCCAGTACACCAGTCTCTATCTGTGTCTGTTCAGCCAACAAAATGATCTGTCTCTGTATGGGACGATAGGGCGCGGCTTGAGTCATATCATTATGCACTCCATGAAGCTCACCCTGTCCCACATAGAGCTAGAAACTACTGATGTTGGGGTTGTGTGGGTAATCCAGCTGCCATACTAGGCTTCGGTCTCGCTAGCATCCCACACCTGACTCGGTGAGGGCGACTACAGAATAGTGTTCACTTTGCAATAATGTGTAGCAAATGAAACCACTAGTTAGTGAAATCAAGTGTCGCAAACAGAATGGCCATTTTTATCTTGGGGCCAACCACAATGATATGAATCCATTTGAAGAAACATATTTCAAATAATAAGCAATTTCGGGTAGAAGAAATATCGGTTTCCATCACACTATTTGTGCAACAAGATCTACGTTTAAAACAAACCAAAAAAACGGTTTTGGGTCACTGGCTCATTAAAGTAAAGTAGGGATTTGGGAAAAGTGGATTCAGGTGAGTATCGCGATTCTTTGCTTCCACAATACTTGTATTGCAGTTTGATTAAAATAAATCATTGTAATGTGTATGGAATCAAAATAGGGTCAAAAGTATCGTAGCTGTATATCACCATATGTGAACGTGTGAATCATTCAAATGTGTGTCAAAATCGTATCTTATATCAGAAATATTTGAAGCAATAGATAAAATTTGCAGTTGCAGTTAACCATCAAAGATTTGAAGTTTTAAAAAAGGTTTTCAGTTACACATCAGGTTTGCAGTTACACATCTGTTGGTGAAAAACGTTCACACACCCATATGTTAATACCAAGTGTACAGTTACGAATCAAATCTCGTTTTATCTAAGTAAAAACCAAACCTACCAGTACAAAAATTTTGTCCCACATTTGAGGCTTTGGTCTGAATAGTCAATGGGGATGCTTAGATTAACATATCATTTGACTATCCAATCAGGAATATAATTTATCTATCCAATCACGGAGCCATGGGGGGGCGAGCCTTTCTAGACGTTTTTTCCTGCATTCTGCAGGGATAAGTAGAGCCTGGGGCCAAGAAAATCAAATAAGATTGATTCATTTATCAAATCAGACAAACACAAACATTTATATATGAGTCTACATGAGGTGGAAAATCAAGTTGAGCTACTGAATCTAACTGTACCAGTGGACCCCTGCCACCTAGATGGCTTTACCAGGCTCCTCCGACGACCAGTTGATGTTGAGTAAATCGGTATATTGTAGAGTTTGAGCAATATTACGTGCAGAGTAGGTGTTCCATGCTGCCATGTCAGATCTCGAGTGTGTGTTTTGATGGCTGGTTTAACCTGTCTGCATTGATTACTCAATGCACCACATGGGTGCAGCCTCGCCCAGCCCCGGAGTCGAATGAGTCGGAGTCAGGCTGGGTGAGGCTGCCTAAACATGCCATCAACCACACACACACCACACTAACGTTAGCAGGGGAGTTGCTGCCTGTTTGTTTTTAACTAATCATGTGAATATAGTTCAGCTAGCTATGAAGGGAACATGCTTCCTTGTGATGATTTCAAAAAATGGCTAGATTAGTGATAGTCAGCGTTATGAGGCTAAACAATGAACATGATGTTGAATTATAGAAGCTAGCTATTTAGTTGATGTTTTGCAGAGATTAGCAATTTAGGTCCACCTGATACCCCTGTGCATGTAATGTAAGCAATGTTCTACTACATTAGCAGTTCACTGAACAAAATACCCTGGCCGGTTTAAACATTAATTCTTGTAGTCTAAGGGGATGTTTTAGTAGCCTATGTAATGATTTATTTCCACATGAAGAATCGCAAAGACAGCAATATAGCCAGAGAAGAAAGGCAGTGAAAGCAATATAATGGAGGACTTCCGGAACGCTAAATACCAGTGTAGCGTTAGCTAGATATATTAAGGGCATTGTGATGGGATGTTTGAGAGCTGTTACTGGCATCTATTATGTGCTTCACATACTTGATGAAGATGGTCACCTTGACATCTCACATTGCACCTCCTTTGTATTCACGACATCTTTCTACCATGTCACCAAGCATCCCTCAAAACATTTGAAGCGGGCTTGATTGATCAGCAGACAGCGCAACCGCACTCAGCTTTGGCAAGTGTACCACCTTGAGGTGATGTAGAGATTCCCTTTTCTGTTGGCTGGAACTGTTTATGACTGTCTGCCTTTCACTATAAACGTGCCTTTCATAACAACTTGTAAACTAACCGAACACTCTTTTACCAGACCCAGAAGTTGACTGGGAGGATGCAGTGATGGTCCTGGACGCTTCAGACACGTTGATGTTGTTGTCCAAGTCCGAGAGCGGGTTAAGCTTCTCGGGACACTTATATATCACGCCACTGTTTGTGGCGCATTTCATATACAACTTCGCTCATTAAAATGCTCATACACAACGATGGCACTATCTTAAATCCCATCCCCACCCATCTATTTAACGTTGAGAGCACATTTTTCATCTCCAGATAAAAAACTTTGGGTCATTAACCCAACTTGCCGTGAAATAAGTCTTGATGCTCCGGATTTTTGGGTTTGAATTTTCCACAACGTTAAATTTGGTTGCAGCCACACACAAACTTGTAAACTTTGTACTCGTAGATTAGATTTGTAGCGAAGCGTCAAATGGGGGACAAAGGTTTGGTTCCCCTAGGTTTGGTTTGGATTTTGTAGCTGTGAACTTGTTATTCACACATAAAACATTTTCTTTCCGTCTGAAAACATTTCTTACCAACAGATAGATGTTTAACTGCAAACCTGATTTGTAACTGAAAACCTGTGATGTGTAACTGCAAATTATATACTTTTTTACACATTCACACATTTTTAGTATTCACACAAAATGTTTTCACACATTCTTCATATAGTCAACACAACTACAATCACATTTAACACAACAACAATACTTTTGAACCCTAATTTGCTTCCATAAATATCGTAACGTGAGCTCCCTGCCGATGACCATTCCTAACGTGCACCGTGCTTCCTGTTACACTCACGTGAGGCTCGCTGCTGACTAGGGCCTTGCGCTCAGGGACCCGCCTGCTGCTCTGGAACTCCACCCTGGACACGATGGACTTCACCACCAGCCGGATGTGGGCCAGGTCCCTGGTCGCGGACAGGTTGAAGTCCCCGGGCCCCGGGCTGACCGGGCTGCCGAATCGGTATGGGGGCGGGGTGAGCAGGAGGCCCTTCCGGTCCGCCAGTAGCATGTAGGAGGCGGTGACGAGGAAGGTGACGGTCAGGAAGCACATGAAGCTGCACACCTTCAGCTTGTTGAGGAAGCCCAGGGCGTTGCGGTGCCACGCCACCACGTCCCCGCGCTTCACCTCCAGGACGGCGAAGAGGCTCCCGGGCACGTCGTCCATGTGCAGCAGCACAGGCCCCTGGCCGTAGTCATCGGGCGGGGCAGCGTTCAGCAGACTGTACTTGTAGTCCATCTGAGTCATGGCTCCGGGCCGCTCGCCTGTGGAGGCACACAGATTCACAACGCCTTGTTACCCCGCATTAAACCTGCACTATGTACGTTCTGCCGTTAGCGCCCTCTAGTGGTTTGAGTTGTAGCAACAGTTATTTATGTGGGTTTATTCTTGATTTTTCGTCATTTCGATAGTTGCCGTGATGCGCAGTTCATTCAGTGCATGGACATTCGACACACAGCCATGGTGTTTACAGTCGCCGTGTAGCCTCAACATCGTGGACACACGGTACGCTTACTTTGCATGCAGAGCTTCAACGTTTCAGAGGTGAGCGACACACGTCAAATCGCTGCGAGGGCCGTACATCATTTTTGTCATTTATCGACTGCTCTTGTGTGCAACACATTTCCTATTCCTCCTTTGTTTTTATACAGTCTGTGATTGAGCTGTTCCGCTCACTAAAATACATTAAATGATCCCCTCCCTCCATCTCCCTGCGCCCTGCCTGCAGTACTCCTGCATCTCCCAAGGGAGGCCCGCCTCCCACTTTGGGAAACACTGATG
>OOFG01085833.1:0-11139 GCA_900323295.1 Molva molva
ATGTATGTCTGTCTAGGTATGTATGTATTAGGTATGTATGTATTAGTATGTATACGTATGTATACTTTGTATGTGTACTTATGTATATGTATGTGTACGTATGTACGTGTATGTATGAGTACATGTCTATGTATATATAGTATGTATGAACCAGTTCTATGGTTCCAACAGTTAATTTCCAGCCTGTATGTGAGCTCAGCTTGGCCAGCCTGTTGTTTACACAGGTGTCCCTTTGAAGGTTGAGCGCAATGTATGTGTATTGGAAAATCTAAAAGTTTAATATCTTGAAAATTATTACAAGTATTACTAAGATATTTCATATGAGCAATCAGCTCATCATGCTGAACATTTTGATATATTATATGTTTATGTAGTGTACATATTGAGGGTAAAATTTCAGTTTATGCATTTTCCTTTTAATGTTTTGATTGGGCAGCCACTCACACACACATGCGATTTTTTATCAACTTTAATCTTAATTATCTTAAAAACTATAAGTACTATTGCTTAGTTATTCTATAGCACACTATTCCAGTGTAGTACCTATCATATGATATTTTTTTTGTCTTTCTATGTTAAGGTATGTGCGAGTAGATAGCGACCAAAAAAAGTGGCGGAGAGAGAATAATAAGAAGTATGCAAGAGAACAGTACTTGCCTGCTTGCAGCAGTGCAAGTAAAAAAGCCTAAGAAGAACAATAGTTGAGCGCTGCTTGCAGCACTCACCTAATGAAAATGTAGTTACCAATATGCCATAATCCCACCTTTTAACAAGCTCTTTTTGTAGCCATACTTAAAACTTACTAGAACAATGGAGTTTGACTGGAGGAAGGCAGAGTTCTTTGGCAATGTCTGTGTTTTTAATCTTCAAAGCTTCATCGACCTGCATTGGAAATTAAAGTGAATTTAAATAATCAACACCCAATGACACATTTTATATCTTTCTTTCGGTTATCATCATATGCCCAACTTACAGATTTTCCCTTGACCCATTCAGTTACTAGAGAACTGGAAGCAATGGCTGAGCCACAGCCAAACGTCTTAAACCTCGCGTCCACAATCTTTCCATTTTCATCCACTTGAATCTGGTAGAAAAATAAATTGAAATTAGCCCGCCGACAAAAGTCCCTGTTTAAGTATGGCAATTCAACGAAGTCATGAAGTTCGTTTGCAATAATGATGTTTTACGCAAATTTACATGAGCCTACCTGAAGCTTCATTACGTCACCGCAGGCTGGTGCACCCACCAATCCTGTTCCGACATTTTGGTCGTTTTTATCGAGAGATCCCACATTTCTTGGATTCTCATAGTGGTCCACCACCTTTAAACCAGACAAAAGCATGTGTAAATAAAGGTTCGTATGTTTGTGATCAAAGGTCTGTAAGCTGCATCTACCTTCTGTTCTGGCAAATTAACCGATAATTCAGTGGAAAACCAGCTGTCTTACCAACGTCGCAAATTGCTTACCTTTTCGTGATATGAACCAAGAGAAATGACACGCGGAGTAAATAACCTTCTGCCAAACAACATTAACGGAGAGGCACAGTTTTGTAGGCAAAACATCGCCATGTTGGTTTGGACTAAGGTTGGTTTACGAGTTTCACCGAATAAATACGAGCGACCAGCGTTCTTCTTCTTTTTTTGTAAGAAAATTATAATCTGCTGCCACCTATTGTTGGCCAGTGGAACTCGTTTATCTTTTAGAGAGAGATGAAAAAACATATTACCAATTAATTAATAAACTAAAAATAACCTGATACACATAGACGTGTTCCTCCTAAATCTTTTAACATATCTTTCATGCATTGCAGAAATTTCCTTCGTTTAAATATAACATGTGACTGTCCAGTTTCTTTCCTGTGTCCCATTCCCTCTGCCATGCCTTTCCCATCACCTCCTTGATTTTGGTCCAATAGCAAAAACATTACATCCTATATCCTTTTCCTAACTGTTTTCCTTGACCTCAATAGGAAACGTCATGAGGTCAAGGAAAGATGTGAAGGAGAATTCATACATGCGTTCTAACCGCAGGCCCGGCTGTTAATACTCAGTTGTATTGTTTGCCCCCTCTGTTTAAACTTTATGTATCTATAGAAAAACAGCAAAAACAACACAATGGTTGGCTGAGATACATGTGACTATGAAACTGCTGCAGCGTTTCTCATGCAAACATGGCAAAACAACGTTTTGATAAGCCTAGGTTACGGTATATTTACGAATATTTAAGATTTTACATTACTACAACTCTCTGGAGGCGTCACAAAATGGCGGAGTTTCTAAAAAAATACCATGATGCATTCTGATGCACAAGCCTATTTCACAGGGCCACAACTATTTAGAGAGAATAAATGTCTCTGTACCAGGCCAGAGAGCCAACAAATTGATAATCTTGCTTGACCTAGAGGCCCTCTTTCATGTAAAAGAGAACCTAGGTCTCTAGCTCACTCCCAAGTGTCCTTGACCCCTAGGTCACCTACTAATTACATCACTCCCTGTAGGGCTAGATTTATAGTAAATTATCTACAAATTTTAGTAAATCTTAATGCCCTGATTCATATAAAGGAGACCAGACGTCTCTATCTCACTCCCAAGTCATTCTGTGCACCCATGAATGGTGTGTTTGTGTCACTTATTGTATGTCTATGACCCCCATAATGATAATTCTTCTTCTTAGAATGTTTTCCGTCTGCCTTTTACTTTATTGATTGCATTCGCGCTTCAAATACCTTTAAAGCGGTTTTTCTGTCATGATTATCTTGTACAACAAAATGTATAAATAAAATGAACCGTTGGAATGGATTTTTTGGAATAAGCAAAGCGGACATAAACTTACGGGTTGCCCCTCAAAAACACGTTGGCCTAGTCCGTCCCAAAAGAGAAGAATAAATGCTATCCCTGGGTCACTCGAAAATCTAAGTTTTCAGTGGAAGAACAGGGGTTTTACTGTGTCATGATTATCCTGTTAAACAAAATGAATTTATAAAAGGAAACTTTGGAATGGATTTCTTTCGGCGGAAGCAAAGCGAACTTCCATTGTGCCCCACAAAAACACGTCATCCTAATCCGTCCCAAAGAATAAATATCATCCCTGGGTCAGTCAGAAATTTATATTTGATAGAACATCATCTCAGGTACATAAAAAAGCACTGAACACAACAGCTCAGATGACTACACAACGCAAAGACGTTGAGTCAAATAACATGCAAGCTGCGGGATAGCAGGAATAACAGCATCCATATTAATCACCAAGGCCACCATAGAAAACGTTGCATTAAATAACAACCTAAACATCACATACATTCACTGACTGAAGATTACGAAAATAAAATGCACATTTATCGCTAGAACTTTTATCAAAGTGCATCTTCATGCCGAAACTATCTTAAAATGCTGCATTTTCCACTGAGAATATAACAAGTGTCCTCCATTTTGTTTTGGCAGACAACCTTGACATACGTGACGTTTTGCTGTTTCTTCGGCCAGTCGAAAGGGGGCGTTGGACCAGTGAACGGTCATATGGGTCGTTTTGGGTCCTATTGACGAACAACCTATTCTGTCATTTAGGTTGGAGATCACATTGGTTTTGGTACTTGCGGGCCACTCAGAACCGGCCGGCGGGCCACACAATGTTCAGGTCTGCTCTATGACTTGGTAACATTAATGTCTTGATACAAGAAGTGCCAGGGCCTGTACTTCCAGAGGAAGTGACACCTTTACCGACACCTCATGTGTCTTATGTGATGTTTGTACTTCAAACATACCTAAAAAACTTCAACTTCAATGACAAAATGCTTCTAAAATACATGCTATGAAGGGCATGATTATGAAAAATGTCACACACATTATTATTATATGTGCTTGCCACCATTTCTCACACTGTCAAAAAGTATCACATGAGTTACATAAAAAGCAATGGCATTATTTGTCAAATATGTATTGAAACAGAGCCAGAACTTGCTTAATGCTGTGAAACAATTCATCCCAAATAAAAATCATAAATAGTAAAATTTATAGTAACCTAGGAACCTAGCTCAGGATTATGCATTAAATACATTTAACGGCAGGTCTTGCCTCAAGGCAAACTGGTTGGGGAGCACTGCTCTAGGAGATATCTGTCAGGGCTTTGTGTCGGAGGTAGTGGTCCAAGCAGTGGAGAGCAATGTAGTCCATGTCAATGTCAAACTTAATTGCAAAGAGATGATGTTGCTGAAGCATCCATGGCAAGTCTCCGGCTCCGTACACACAGACTGATCTAACATGTGTCCCTCGCAGGGCGTGTGGAGTTCTCCAGCCCCTCCTGGGCATGCCACTTGACCAGGTGGGCAACAGTTTTAATGTCGCTCACATTGTACTTGGGGTTGGGTCACGCCGAGCCAGGGACCCCCGGCATACGCTGGATGGTTGCCCAGAGATTCTCATCAGGACTGTAGATGACTTTGGCCCATTCGATCCGCGCCTGGATGCGGCTGTCCTTCAGCACACTGCGAATGTATCCCTGGCTCACTATCATCCATCCACCAAAATGGATTGGGATGTTAAATGGTGGGGGTCCCCTTTTCTGGTGGGTGTTATGTTACCAAATTTGTTAGTGTCTGTCAGCAAAGCTGACAGACACTAACAAATTTGGTTACATGTTTTAATGTATTATATCCTCATTCCTAATTTAACCTTACAAAACCTTAATATCACTTTCATAGACGATCATCCCTTTTTTAGAATATTATACAACCTACAATTATAACAAACACCATTACAATGCCGTCCACTTCCTGGTGAACAATTGTCCACCTCCATGCTTGGTGTGGAGGAGGTCTCCACGAGTGCACACTGTTTCCGCCACTCCTCACCATCTCAAGGTTGGTTTTTGTGGGGAAGTCCTGGCCACACAGGTTGATCAAGTTCTTTCAGGTTGTGCTGACGCTGTACAAGTCAGACATGCAGTTGATATCCACCTGGACGCAGCTCCACAAGCCGTACGTGACGCTCACAGGTTTACTGACCATGAAGACGTTACGGAAACATGACGTGATGCTCATGAAGGAAGCCATGGTGGAGGGCTTCACCTTTTTGTCCATGTGGACACAGTACACATTCTGGGGCGAGTAAATGGCCCGCAGTTGTCGCTCAAAGTTCTGTACCTGTGTTAGAAAGAGATTACACAAAAAACATGCTGAAGGCCATTTCAGATTGTTTCAACATTTCAAAATGTATGGAAATAGGTAATTTACATCTTGACATCCAGTATGTAGTCAGGATGCAATGGCCAGCATTTCCTTGATATGTGGCTCTTTGTGTTCTACATTCTGGGGTGCACCACAGAATACTTGTTTAAAGTGATTGATTAAAGTTGTGATTCTGCAGTATAAGAGATACATGTTGTGCACCTGCAGTATAGGAGATACATGTGTGGCAGGGAAGGTAATGGGTAGTCAAGCACTAGGACCCAGGCAAGGGGAAGAATCTAATCTATATACTAAAGAGGGGCTTCGGGGTTTGATTTGGTAGGTTCCCTTTGTATAAATGTTTAAAAACAAGATCCTGATAGTACAACTGTAGAACCATGAAAATGTATTTTAGTTCATAGTATTAAAGTAAAGATGTGTTAAATAATTGTAAAAATGTGGTTGTTAGATTATAAATATAGATTCCAGTCACCTGCATGTCTCTAACTAGGGGAGGGTACTGTGTTCCAGTCTAGCAAGGTGTATTATTTACTTTTACCTTGCATATATTTTGTAAAATGTGTCTTGTCAAGTTTCCTTGTATATTAGGAAATGTGCTGTTGTCTCTTTCAGTTTTTAAACAAAGACACTAAAAGAGGAGCCAACCAATGTTTTTCCCAGACATCTTAGATTTTAGTGTGCCCTTAATTAGTCAATTGAATGGTACATTTTCCATGTTATTTTTCTTGTGGGGCTTTCTGCTGGGTTAGAGAGGGGGCTGAGTTGTAGAATAGCCATCTTGTATGTGTGTTTTAGCCTATGGTTTGAGTCACCTTAGCTTGCCGTGAGTAGGTACATTTGAGTGCTGTAGAACAGTTTTAATTTGGTTTGAATTAGTTTGTGGTGTTTTATTCATATTTGCCTACATATTTCGTGACGATAGCTCTTCTTCTAGACTAACCTCCTTGAGTGCAGTCTAGCCCCACATTGTTTACTTTCTCTGTGTCTATTTATCGTTGATTTGATCAATGTCCTAAGTCAATAAAGCTTATATTTTTATAGCAGTCTCTGGTTCCAGTTTATTCTGGTCTTTGTGTATCGAATAGTACCTGGGTCACACATGGAAGGGCATATTATTTTATATAGCAGGTTTATCCTGATATTTTTGTAAAGTATGCAGCTTCTCCGTCAGTTGCTAAAACCTTAAATGTTGAATGGTGCAGCATTCTTCACCTCAATTCATCCCTTGTTTGTTTTGTCAAACCAAGACTATACACTAGAAATACAAGATACACTCAGAGTGTAGACACCAGAAGGACTGCCAACAGTATCCTGCCGAGTAATGCACTCGCCATGAAATAAGACAAAATCAGGAGCCCTAGGAGGCGGAAAAGATAAACCAGTCAGTTATAAAACAGTTACACACTTTGAAAGCTGCAGCTTGGCTTCAAAAGATGATAGCATGCCAAACATTTCACTACTCTGCTGTTTGATTTGACAGATA
This sequence comes from Molva molva, assembly GCA_900323295.1. Taxonomy (NCBI): domain Eukaryota; kingdom Metazoa; phylum Chordata; class Actinopteri; order Gadiformes; family Lotidae; genus Molva; species Molva molva. The sequence goes on from OOFG01085833.1 coordinate 6,667, forward strand.
GGGATAACTGGGGTGCCGTTTGTAAACTTTTGCTACTTAACTTGTTCCAGATTTAGCTCGAGCTCGTGCTTAATTTTTCCCCGATTTAGCAAATAAACACCCCTCGAAATGTACTGCAATTTTCATGTCACTTTTTCACATATATAAAATTAGAATTATATGTTAAATCTACATCCTAAATCTAAATCTACATTTTATATCTAAATCTAAATATTATATCTAAATCTTAAATCTAAATGCTAAATCTAAATCCTAAATCTAAATCTGAATCTACATCCTAAATCTAAATCTACATTTTATATCTAAATCTAAATCTTATATCTAAATCTAAATCCTAAATCTAAATGCTAAATCTTATATCTAAATCGAAATCCTAAATCGAAATCCTGATTCTAAATCCTAAATACATAAAACAGATATGCTAATTCTCATACATATACTAATTCGTGACTCCGAACCAATCATATTTCGGGGGGTCGGCATCACGTGGATTGGGCAGGAAATGCGCGCACGGACAGCGGACCGAGGCCAAAGCAGTGTGAGATGAAGTCGCTGTCTCTGTAGATCGGACCTGCAGAGCTGCTGTTACCCCAGCTGCAACCGCACTTTGTATTGTACTAGCTAAATCGCCAGAATTCGCCATTTTGCCAGATTGATATGAGTAAGATGTCAAATAGCGGGAACTGCTGTCCGTGCGCGCATTTCCTGCCCAATGCACATGATGCCAACCCCGAAATATGACTAGTTGGGAGTCAGAACTAATTAGTATATATATGAGAATTAGCATATCTGTTGTATGTATTTAGGATTTAGATTTAGGATTTAGATATAAGATTTAGCATTTAGATTTAGGATTTAGATTTAGATATAAGATTTAGATTTAGCAGTTAGATTTAGCATTTCGATTCAGGATTTAGATTTATATATAAAGATTTAGATTTACATATACGATTTAGCTTCAGATTTAGCATTTCGATTTAGGATTTCGATTTAGCTTTAGATATAAAATGTAGATTTATATTTAGGATGTAGACTTAGATTTAAGATTTAGATTTAACATATAATGCAAATTTTATATATGTGAAAAAGTGACATGAAAATTGCAGTGCATTTTGGAGGGGTGTTTATTTGCTGAATTTGGGAAAAATGAAGTAAAGCTTGAGCGAAATATGGAACAAGTGAACACGTTTTTCAGCAGCAAAAGTTTACAAACGGCGCCCCATACTTTTCTCCCATGAGGCGAGGACCAGCCAGTACAAGGATAGAAGGTGGACATATGATAGCTGTTAAATGAGCTTGCTGCGATGGCAATAGAGGGAAGGAATACAAGGTAAAGAAGAAGTTTGTCATCCCAAGTCTGCCTTATGCACATTCACACACGCCTAAATATGGACTGATAATGACAAAAATAACACACTGAACTAGATTAATATAAGATGGCACTGACATATGTGCCTTGCTGGGTAACCTTTGTGCTGTAGACCTCTGTCTGTGTACATATGATGAACATCGGCACATGATTCAAGATTTTTTTTTTTTGCCAAATGCAACATTATGTAGTGGAATAACTTTTTTCATGCATTCCCAAAAAAACATAAGAGGGAAAATAACATTGAAGAATAGAAATAACTATATAAAAAGTGGATAATTCAATGAAATAAAATAAATGAACCATACATGATATTACAGTGTTAAAAGATACTTTTAAGAAATGATTAAATATGTGATATTAGTGTAGTGAATGTATGTATGTTGATATTATTTGACAAAGAAAGCTGTTCTTGTGCCTGTTGGTCTTGGCTTTCTTAACGTTTCTTACCAGCATTATGGAGCTGGGTTGTACTACGGTGGGGTTTTCCACTATGCTGTCCCCCGTGTGTGTGGCTGAGCAAGGCAAGCTACACACTCAGTACTGGCAGGCTTGAACTAAGGCTGTATACTTTCATATCACATGAATCCTATAAATTTCAAATCAAATGACAAAATACACAAAACCTATTTCTAATTAAACTATACATACATCAAACTAAACAAGATTCCATAGCAGTAAATATATTATTATTTTTTTATATACAGCATACAATTCAAATATTGATATAAATACATGGCATCGAGATTAAGACTGACCTTATTAGTTTCGTAGCATTGTCGACTGGTTCCAATAAGATAATGTAGGTACGACTCCTATAATTGAAGGTAAAAAAGAGGCCCCTCCTCCTAATATAATCTGGCAAATAAGGATACAAGGGAAGCCTGTTACAGCTGCTCCTTTGCACTCATTAAACATCCATTTATTTGTGGTTTATTTTTATTTCTTCCTGACCAGGAAATATAAACGTTAATCGTAGAATCTGACACACTCCCCCGAAGTGGCTTCGCTGGGCTCACATATTTGGACACATATTTGCACAGACCATTGTATTGTCTACGTGGCAAAATTGGGTAAAAATTGGTGTAAAATTGAAGTGGCCACTAGCGGTGAGGTTGCAAATTGCAACTGAATCCCCCACACACCCCTCCCATTCCAACGACTACGGTGGCCTGTACTGGCCTGTACTGTGCAAGGTGCCAGTAGGTACTTCATGAATGCTGCGTTCGATTATAACTCAGAGGTCGGAAATTCCAACTTCCTACCAGGAAAAATAAAACGGCGCGTCCTAGTCGCAAAATCGAGTTAAGCCTCAGTTCAAGCAAATGTTATTTGACGTCATTTCAACATTTCAAACACATTTTTGATTTTTAACTTAGTATGTTTCAGAAACAAATACAAAAAACAATTAAATTCATTATCTGCATTCAATTACACACCGTAGTATCGATAAGATCCGACGTACCCGGTGCTGCTATCGGTCTTTGAGAAATTAAGGAAATATATTTTCTTTTAATTTAGGGTAGATAAACGTTGCTTTAGTTATATAACTCACATTAAGATGCATTTTCGTTATTCCAGTCACTCCCGAAATTAAAACTAAACTCCAAAGAGAAAACTCTTTCCCTGTCCGAGCCTGTCTTTAAGTCGGGGGCGGGGCCCTCTGCTTTCTCTCACATAAATTAAGGAAATACATTTTCTAGTAATTTAGGCTAAATCAACCTTGCGATATTTATATTAGGGTTCTCCCCAAACAATGTAGGCTAAAAGTGGCGCTGTGCCACCACACTCCTTTCCAACGCCACCGTGTTACATTTCATAATAGAGACGCGGGCATTTAGTTTACGTCGTCGTTTGTTTACATTTCATTTCTGAAACAGGTAAATTGGTTAAAAACTTGTTTTATCGGAATAATGGTTAAAAAACTAAAGTGCTGTGTGTATGAATTATGTATTTTTCTTGATGCAGAGCTTCAAAGCAGGTCGCACACCATACGAGCCAATAGTAGACGAGTAGTAGACAACCCGGTATCACGCGATTTCGTGCTCATAGTCACGAAAATTAATCTATTGAATCGTGTCCAAGAGCACGATTGTCCGACTTTTTTCGTGCTACACAGAACGAAATTGAAACCAATGCATCAATTGGGAGATTTTCTTCGACTTCAGAAGGGGGGTGCGCAGATAGTACAGTGCACCCTCTAGTTATGTATACGTCAAAACAACAAATGCAACAAATGGACAAGGGCAAATGCCGTGTATTATGGATACTCCGATTTTTCAGTTTTTTGCAGCAGACCTCCTCAAAAACTGAAACTAACCACGTCCCTTACGACGAAATATCTACTTTTTTCGTGCTACACAGAACGAAATGTAAACCCATGCATTTTGAATGGGAGTGTTTCTCAGAATATTTTCGTGCTGGACTGAACGACATTTAAACCAATGCGTTTCAATTTGGAGCTTTTCTTCGACTTCAGGAGGGGGTTGCGCAGATAGTACAGTGCACCCTCTAGTTATGTATACGTCAAAACAACAAGTGCAACAAAGGGTAAATGCCGTGTATTATGGATACTCCGATTTTTCAGATTTTTGCAGCAGACCTCCTGAAAAACTGAAACTAACCACGTCCCTTCAGTCCAGTCTCACACCAAAATGTAGTATAACTACGTTGGTCCACAGCGGAAAACGTAGGAGTTACAATAACGGCTCTAAAAATGTGACATGCCTACGTTTTCTATCGTTGCTATGGTGGTTGCTATGGACGCTGCTATCGCTGAAAACCAAACATGGCTGACATTCATTTGATTATCAGTGGGAAATGCAATATTAACATTGTTTCTGCATTAAAATGCGTTTTGATAACACTTCTAGTTAGAAATAACATAACATGTGGAATCTACCTAAATTATCTAAATTATCAACCATATTATTAAGTGTGTGAGAAGACGGAAGAGTGTCTAGTATGCTCTTAAATTGTGTGTGTGTGTGTGTGTGTGTGTGTGTGTGTCTGTGTGTGTGTGTGTGTGTGTGTGTGTGTGACGAGGGATTAAATAGTAAAAGTGGAAGGAAGAGGAAAAACCCTTGACAAAAAAGGGGAATCGT
>OOFG01085840.1:0-12723 GCA_900323295.1 Molva molva
TGCTGGATTGCCATTTTTACCTCGACCAAAAATACTAGGCCAAATGGATGCATTTTATTCAGCTGAGCTGCTTTACTGAATGGTATAACATCTAAATAACATTTAAATAACACAATCTGCCCTCTTCAGCTGCATCCAAGACTGGCAAGCAGACCACTCTGCAGTTCAAGGCCCCCACCACCAAGATGGGCCCCTCGTCCAGCGAGGAGCCGTCTGAGGCTGGCAGCGAGATGGACGTTTCTGCGGAGACGGACGAGCCTGTGGCCCCCAGGGAGAAGGTAGAGCGAAAGACCAAAGGTGAGCCCCTTAACCTTTTGGTGTTTAAAGGGGTGGTATTATGCCACCAGGTGTGAGTGTGATTAGCCATTACAAGCCATTTGAAAATCTGCCCTCCCCTGTGCCTTAGTGACATCACAAGTGGGAGTGTCCACCTAGATGTATGCTGGATAGATCAGTCTATCAGCCTACCCAGTGGACTGTAGCAAATGTTGCTTATCTATCCAGCGTACATCTAGATGGACACTCCCACTTGTAATGTCACTAATCACACTCACATCTGGCATAATATCACCCCTTTAATGTTTTATTTTTTATTTGATTTTATTATAGTGAACAGATAATGATCTCTAGATCACACACCCCAAAAACATCCGTGATAGGTATCAGCCCCAAATAATCAGTGCACCCCTACTTGCCTCCCATGTTTCATTTTTTCATCCAATATTGTGCTATGTGAGTTTTGAAATGCGATGTTCAACATTGGCCATTCTGCACAAGTCCAGTGGGCCAGCTTTTCTGTGGCACCGTAGGTCCAATCCACTGAATATCCAACATAACCGTTCCTTATGTAGGCAGGCCTCATGCTGGCATTGTCTTACCGATATCCGCGTACACAGACGTCATTAATGCAACCCGTTTGTCCCCGTCGTGGCTGGACCCCAGCCGCCATCAAATACAGCATGTCGGGCAGCGAGGACGAGTTTGACGACTGGAAGAAGTCCACCGCCCCCAAGCGGAGGGTGATCGAGAGCGACGACAGCTTCCTGCCCGAGCCCAGCGTGGCACCCAACAGTGACCCCGACTCCCCGGCCCCGCCGCCCAAGGCTCCGGCGCCAGCGTGAGTCCTGAGGCCCAGAGGGGGAGACACACGGGGCATGCTGTGCAAAAGATGTCCCCCCACCCCCCCCCTGTCCTGACACTTTCGTCACTCTGCTTCTGTCTCGTTCAGGAAGAAGGCGGCGAGGAGCAAATCCACGACGGTCAAGGAAGCCAAGAGCAAGTCGAGCTGTAAGTGATAAACTCAGGCCTCTGCACACGTATAAAATATAGTTCCCCAAGGAAACGCACACCGCAGCTTACTCTGCAGGTAACCATAACGACTATGGCTGCACTATGTAGCGTACCATTAGCTCGCTAACCGCCCCTTTAATCAATCTTTTCATCGAACGCTCCTTCCAGCTCAGTCTGATGGCGACGCGGTGAGCTCAAAGCCTCCGGCCAAGCCAAGGGCCAAGGCGGCAGCACCCAAGAAGACCGCCGCCCCCAAGAAGCCCCCGGTGGCCAGAAAGAAGACTGCAGGTACAGCCTGCCATACCTCACCGGGTGCTGCTGGGGTTTTTAAGAGCATTTCTGTTTTCAGGCAGCATTCTCAGAGGAAATAACGTTACCAGTGTTGATGATTATGCAGTGGCCGTCTGTTTTTATTCAATGTTTGTATATATTATCTGACAATGTTATATTGTCTGGTTAATTTCAGTCTGCAAGGCCTTTAACAAAATGGATATGGGGGGGGGGGTTTAAGTTAATTTTAGTCAAATATTAAGTCTGCTGGGATTTGAGGCGGTATTCTCAGATTCTCAGTATTCTTAGGAACGCAAACACAAAAGAACAAAAAAATTAAATTCTAATTTGAGTGAAATGCCCCGATTAATCCGTTAATTTTCTGCTAATATATAATCAGTTGGGTGTAGCCTAGTTCTGTACCTCGAGTTTAACAAAATTAAGTTCATCATTAAATGTGGGTCAATTGTTGATCTCTCCCCCTCCCCCCCAACAGACACAAAACAGCCGTCTATCATGGATGCCCTGACCAAGCTCAAAATGGCCTCCAAGAGCGCCGCCAAAAATCTGCCGTCGTTCGAATCCAGCGACGATGAGACCCCACCCAAGGCCCCAGTAACCAAGGCGAAGCCCCCTGCCAAGCGCAAGCAGATCATGGACAGCGACGACTCGGACAGCGAGTCCGATAACCTCATGGCCCGCATCCGAGGCAAGAACACCACTGCCGCCGCCGCCGCCGCCAGCAAGGTGAGCGTTTGAAGCAAGAAACGGTATTGGGCCTTCGTCTGGCTGGTTGAGGTTATCCTGTTACACTACAGGAAACGCTTTGTCTTTATTGTGATACCGTGATATCTTTGATATCACTAAAATGTATTTAATTTTGTTGCCTTTCTTTTTATTGTTACTGAACTATAACTACCCGACTCGCTCTAACGTGCATGTCCCGTTTCATTGTAGAAAACCAAAAAGTGTGATGACGACAGCTTCAGTGTATCGGACAAGGAGGATGCCGCTCCGGTTGCCGTGGCAGCGAAAGACAAGCCCTTGCGTGCCAAGAAACCTCTCTCGTACAAGATGGACTCCGACTCGGATGAAGATTATGGGTTTTAATGGGGATTCTGAAAGTGCTTCGTCATATAACCTTGTTTTTTTACACGCTTTTACAAGTTAAATGGCCTGCAATCACACTATTTTTAGAGTGAATGATTTCAAATGGCGTTGAATGTTTTGACCCCCTTAACAAAAATGTTGAAAAAAAGCTTTGTAATAATTATCATTTATTATCCTGTTTTCCTTTTGATCTTGTAAATATTTCAGTGGTTGTCTGTTTTTACACAATAAAGTCATGTCCCATTTTACTTTTATTGCTCCTTTAATCAGTTGGTCTCAAAGGGCTGGGACAAAATGGGCTTTTGAGGGAACCCATTTGATACATACAATATTGGGAGGGTCTTTACTTGTCTCATATTCAGCCTCCTTGTTTTTGAGGCAACATCCTCAAAGTCAAACGGTTGTACTAAATTTTATACAACTCAATACCTGTATTGATGCTCGAACTGTTCTAGTTTATAAAGTTATTTTCATGTAATCAAATTAAAGTTGATGTTTTGGGAAAGGTTGGTGGGGAGATGACATCCCTACAACTTTATTCGCTGACATTCAGAGGTGTATAATATGTACCTTTTGCCATTTCCTTAGATATTTGGTAGGTGTGTAGTGGACACATCCCTGTTTATTTTTTTAGATGTGTCTCTTAAAACAAATCTACCATTACCTTAAAACCACTGGCCTCTTGGGACTCTAATCCCTGCCATGCACTGAAAAGCTTCAACAATAACCCAGTGTACAATACAAGGGTAGACTTTAATCACAGCTTCCCTGAAACACAGCACTGGTAATCCTATTTGCTTTTTAGCAATACAAGCCTGACAGTCAAGTGATGCCATAAACAGGAGAAATGACGGCATTTGTGTTTTATCTTTTTATTGAAATAGATCGGTAGAAGTGAAATAACTGAAATATTATTTACCAACGCTACTTCCATGTGAAATACCAAGTCATTTCCTTATCACCTCCAACGTCCGTCTCTACCAATCCATCACCCTGTGCAGCTTTGTCATTTTCCCATTCAACATCTGCCTTGGGCCGTTCAACCTCTTCACCTCTCCCTCCATGCATCTCTCTCGTCCTCTCCTCCTCCTCACGTCCTCCATCAGCCCAGAGCGTGGTGCCCTTCTCCCCTGAAGCTGACGTTTCCCTCTGAGACACAGTGACCTGTGTCTCGTCTTCCTTCTTCCTCAGCAGACCGAGCCCCAGCATTTCACCAGAGAACTCGTGTGCCTCATCTTTCGGCACAGCTTCCTTCATCTCTGACGAATCCATGGATCCCGACTTGTCCTTCTCCTCTGGGTCTAGTAGGCCTTCTTTTGCTCCGTACTGCAGGCCTCCATCTTCCCCAAAATCGTCCAAATCCCCCATGCCAGACATTTCCCCCTCCCACTCCTTTGTGATCAGTCCCCACCCAAAGCCCAGTTGGTTCAACCGACCGATGGCTTTTGCACCGTCAACCCACACGCTACTGTCTCCTTCAACCTCCTCATCTTTTTCAACCTCGTCTTCTACCTCGTAATCTTTCGAGCTTTGCTGGTCTTCTTTGCCACTGGTTTTAGACAAATGACTGGTATTCGGCAGATTTCTGGGACTCCCCTGCTCAGTGATTGGTTGATTCATTTTGGTCTCCAAGGCCAAGATGTCTTCCAGCTCCTCCTCCGCTGTAGTGCTAATCAGAGGCGGAACGGCTGATGGAAAATGGTCCTCTGAGGGGGGCGGCTGATCCGAGACCAGTATTGGTCCACTGTTGGCGGAGCCTTAAAAAACATGGTTAGATCAGCAGGGATGTCAATGCTATTAGCCTTAATATCATCAACAACTTGCACCCAAAAATGTGAAGGTCATTGTGTAAAGGGCAACAAAGCAGTACAATCAAACCTCAGGGACTAGCTGTGTTGAATCACTTTATGATTGGCTGTTTGGTTTTGAAGCTTGATCATAAATGGCTGATTACATTAGAAATAAAAAAAATATGCAACACAATGCGAGGAGACCACTTGTTAATGAATGTCGCAATTTCATTAAATAAATAAAAAAACTTTCGAGGAAATTATTAATCCGCAATGACTAAGACAATAAGAAATTGCTTACCTTCCAACATTGCCCGTTTAGATTTAGATGTCATACATTGTGATTCACAGCAATCACATATGTAGTCATCACCAGAGAGGGCTCTCCACCTATTAAGACAGACTTGTGCTCATCACATTTGCAAAAGAGATGAAATTAACATTACTCACTGGTATACTGCATAAAGCAACACACCTGTTGTCTTCATAAGTGCAAGCTTTGTATACAGCACTTGAGCCTTCTGATGACACATGTAATTCACACTGGATCTGCACCTAAAAGTGAAGAAATCAATACTCTTAGTGCCAGGTCGATTGAAGAAAAAATAACCTTGCCAATATACAAGATATTATCAAGCTGCGGGTCATGGTGGATTGTGTACATAATGTCTCATGTCTGCGTTTGAATGCAGAATCCCATGTTAAAATGACAACTAAGGTTATTGGTGTCACAACATAGTGATACACAATTGCTTTTTTCAATCAAAAACATTGTAAAACACAGTGTATTAAATGTAATTAAAAGTATAGAGTATGAGTCATCAGCGTAATTAATTAAGATCCCATGTAACTATATAACATTAGCGACCATGAATTGTATGTTAATATAACCATCAAAAGTAAACAACACAAAGAAGAGAAACAACGATACGCAACATGAGAAAGGATGTCGGCTTTTCTAACAAATTCAGAAAGTGGATATTTAAATGTTCTTAGCTTTCGAGCACAGCGGATCCTACCTGAGTGTTGGGGTCAGAGGTGAACTGAAATGCACTGAGGGAGAACCGAATTGTCTGGTCGTCCTGGGAGGAGACAAACTGAGAGCCCCCTGGGTCTATCTGGCTCACCAACATGCACCTGAAGATGACCACCCACGTGACCCCCCCTACTTACATGAGTCCATGGCAAAACAGCTTACATTGTAAAGTGCAACGTCCGTCTCCAATACATACCCAAAGTTATCAATGAGAGTATATTTGAGGGGAGATGTAGAGCCATTGTATGGCGTGGCAAAGCAGCTGCTGATGTACACCTTTCCCCCCGATGGCAGGTGGGAAGCAGACACTTGGAGATTTACTGTCTGCCCAAGAAGGTAGATCTGGGACTTGGCTGGCATGTTCCATGTATCTGAAATAGATGAAAGAACAATTGTACCATACCAATCCAATTCCCCACAAACATAAAAAACGAAAATGGTTAGCCCTACATTCAAATGTGAATACATGTCTGCATACCGTCCATTAACTGGATTTGGAAGTCGTTGGGGCGACCCCTCAGCTTTTTAAGAACAACAGCAGTTTGCCAGGTGGGGCGCACAGCCAACTGGTGGACGTGGTGGAACCTGGGCAAGAATTATTAGAATAATATATAATTATTATATATTTATATTATTAATATAATCATGAGGAGTCATTACTGCTAATACGACGGTGCTCTTGCTCATTGAAGACCTACTAGTGGAGGTTCCTCATTTGGCTCTTTCAAAGTGATTAGTCGTAGTTTGCTGGTGACTATCATTAGGAAGTCAGTTTGTATATACAGGCTGCCTATGAGACCTTAAGCTTATTTAGTTGTTTTTTTTAAAGGTTAGCTAAAATGTTTCATCAAATATCTACAGATTGTGTCAGCAATCTCCTGTGATCCCATATGCAATGCAGGAAACTCAAAGTGGGGTTCTGACCCCAAGGTTGGGAACCAGTGTGTTGATGGTTATAGGCCTATTGATCATTTTAAAAAAGAAAAGCTTTTAAACATTCTTTGATAGACAATCGTCTGTGCTGCTACTTTAATAAGCCTTCAGCTGTAGGTCTCAATGTACGCCAAGTGAAATTATAAATTTCTTGTCTTGCAACACGCTTTGAAAGCAGGATCTTGTGATGATGCTACTGATGCAATTATAGCAAATATATATAAGTCGTTTTTATTCACCAATTGTATTGTGCTATTTTATTGTATTGCAGTTTTTGAATATTGTGGTGTGTGATTTGAGTCTGTAGGCTACTATTCATTCTTTCTATGCTTTTTTCAGTGTCGAACTTTGCTGATATTTATATCTAGCAGGCTCTTGTGATGATGCTATCAATGCAATTGCTATTCCAATTCCAAATAACCTATTATCTCTATGTGAAATCTATGTAAACAATGCGATTTCTAGATAGTAAACTCGTAAACTGCAAATAACCAACCTTTAGAACAATTGAGGAAATAACTAAACCGCCCCACCTTGTGGTGAAAGTGGGCCACTGGACGCTCCGCGAGCGAATTCACATTCGGTAAGCACAGCTTCATCAGGAACGAACCAACCTCCGCAATAGACTCAACGCGTTTAAAGCACCATACTATTGGCAGTAATGACCCCTCATAATAATAGCCTGTCTTCTCATGCAAAGTGTTAAATCGCCAATTCGTCTCACCTTGGATAACGACATTCGATGTTCATAGCAAACGAATGCGCGCTGCCTTTGGGCCGGTTTGGCGATGGTGTGTAGCGGAGCACGTATTTATATACGAAGTAATCGGGGGGCATCTGTTGGAATGGCAATTATTCTTGATATTGAGACTGAATAAGTTGTTAAACCGAATCGAATAAAAAGCTACTACATTACCTCACGTTGGACATCGCACTCCGTTATTCGGAAGGTGAAGAGAAGGTCGCCGTAAGGTCCGAGAACGCCATTGCTCTTGCACGTGCTCCCCAATCTCAGCTCCTCGGCATTTGCACGAAGTCCGTAAAATGCAGTTCTGACCCGCACGACGAAATCAGAAGTAGAACACGTTACAGAAACATCTGGTAGGTACGCGAAGTAAGGTTGACTTCTTGGCCCATGGCTCCCAGGACCCTGCAATCTAGATATTAGTTCTAGCTCGGTGCCAAGTTGGGATGGCGGCGATATTGTATCGCTGTGAGTAGTAAGCATATAGATGGGCTCTATGTTACTCTCTGTTTCTTGTGTGCTTAATTTTAACATCTTTTTTCGTCTGGATGGACGGGGTGTGGACGGGGACTCATATTTTCCTGCTACATAGTTACCTATACTAAGTGAAAATACACTCCATAAAATGTAAAAATGCCACTTTCTTTTCATCGCAAGAATCTGATTTCCTACGTCTCTGTGGATTTGCGCTTGCGTCAGCAAACCGATCACGGGTGCTGATAATTAGTGGCGCGGATCAATTGACTCGTTAAGCTTACCCATCGTTCACCCATAGCTAGTTTTGTTGCATTTTATTGGTGTCGCATTTTGTAGGCCAGTCGCGTTTTATAACTTTGAATGTGAAAATGTTAAACATTTTGTTGATTGAAAGTTCGAAGTTTTACAGTTAATCATATTTGGTATATTTGTAAAATTTCTGTCGCTCCTGCCCTGTAGGCTAGGTATGACTACTAACCAAATAAATAGTGAATCATGTAATAATCCTTAGGTATATTTGTAGAATTTCTGTCACTCCTGCCCTGTAGGGTAGAACTGCTTACCAAACCAATAGTGAGACTAGTATCCATGTTGGTTTATTCAAATCTTTAGCAATATTTGTATGCATAATTTAAATCATCCACATATTGGGTAAAGTAGACTCCTAGAACTAATAAACAAATCAACCCATTTACAAATACCACAGAAGAAATTCAATGTAAACATGACCAATTGTGCATAAACAATATTATGCAATAGCAGCAAAGAAACAGACTACCAAAACAGATTAAAATAAATTAAAGGACATCTATATGTATAGAATCAAATTGGGATTTGCATCAACTGACCTTAATCTTCATATACATCATTCAGACAATATGAAGATATGTTATGTATATTACTACACGCACTACTGTCACCACTCTATAATATCAATATAGCCCTGATCCCTTAAATGATTGGTTTTTAATAAATAGTAAAAGCATTGTTCCTCCCATGGGAAGGTTACATTGTTTTTCTCTGAAAGAACTTTCACATGTACCTCTGTATTCAGATAAAGTACATTATCATCAAAATTCTTAAAAAAAACATTTAAATTAAAAAGGAAATCTCATCGCAACTTTAATGGAGCAAAACATTGTCTTTAAAATAAAAGTATTTATTGACCAAGATACCTTAAACCCAATGATTGAAGTTACAAGGCCTGATTCACGAATTGTAGGCCTACTCATTGTACCTTTAGCCACTTAATGTTAGCAGAAATTCTCTATCACTGATGGCTCCAATCCTCAACCAACAAGACAAATACTAGCTGTATTTTTGTAAAAGCTTCTTTCAACATGAAACCGTGTGGTGCGTTGCACTCGAAGGCTAGCCGTGATCAGGTGTCCGTAGGAAGGCTGACCACAGTGTGGTCTGTGGTCTGTCCGCCAGTAGCCCAGCTACCCCAAAAACACACAAGGCCCGTCCAGTCTCCTAAGTGGCCTTGTGCTTCGTGCCTGGCCATGCAAATACGCAGGACGACGTCGGCGTCCTGTCTGAACTGCCTACACAACGCTTCCGAGCTCTGCAGATTCCGTCTCAGAGTCTTCAGTGTCCCTGTTTAAGGATGGAAGAGAGACAAGAAGGAGACACAAAAGTTTAAAAAGGCACACAATGCATTGACCTTCATGGAAACAAGGCATGCTTCAAAATGTTGTGTTGAGTTCAAGTCTACAATTAAGGACGCCAGAACATAGCAGCAATCGGGATCTGTGTGTATCGCTATTAGCTATTGGCTCACAAGACCGCCAAAGCTAATGTTTGTTCATTAACACAAACAGGCCGATAGTTGTTTTGTCATGTCGTGAAAAAGGCGCATTGGATAGCCTCACTCACTGCAGCTCCTGCAGCAGCTTGCGATTGCTCTTCCTCTTTTCCTCATCAATGGGGTAGGTCTTCAATATCAGCAGTCCCAGGGCTATTAGGGCCACTGGGACCGGAGAGACCAGCACCTTTAGAGTTAAGATGACTGACTCAGGTTGGTGGCAGCCCCTGGTCACATACCCGGCAAAGCTGCTCAACAATGTGGGATCAAGGAGAGTGGAGGCGGGGAGGAGAGGGGAGGGAAGGGGAGGGGGGCAAAAGAGAAAGTGCAGTTTGTTAGGAGAAAAGGGTTATGTTAATTTAAAGCCACATGACCACTGGACTCTTGCTGTAGATGTTATGCATGCAGCAGTGATCCAATGGGCTAATATGAACTCAGGACCTTTGTTTTTGCTAAGTTGCTGCATTATAGTAGCAGTAACTGTTAAACCAAAGTTAGAAAAAGGCATTTGTGAATCATGATGACGACTAGGCAGGAAAGATGGAATGACTAAAAGTTGTTGACATTGGATTATTAATGCACTTATATTTTGGAATCTAGAAGAATCTGCCCGTTGCAAAATAAAAAACCATAACTCACTCTAGGCTGAGCGTGGAGATGCCCAGTGACACGCCAGATGCAAACTTGGTGAAGAAGACGTAGAAGGAGAAGAAGATGGCCTCGTAGCCACGGATGTCGGGGTTTTTCAACTTGAAGTCGTCCACTACATCTGGAAGCATCGACCTGCGGCGACGGACATGACTTATGAAAAAACTAACAGAACAACCGATGCATGCACAGCAGGACCAAGTGGTAACCACGGTAACTAAATAAGCCGCGCTCGAAGGTATGCTAATGCTCACCACGGCAGGAGATAAGCTACTGCCACGCTGGCGCCGGTCGCCACAGAGACCAGGTAGGAAATCACCAGATTGCTCTCGATGCACACCATCAGGATCATGAAGGGAACCGCCCACTGTTGCGGAGAGAGGGGGGGACCACAATGAGTGGGACATGAGGGAGAACCCTATCCACAAGGATCACCTCTTTGAAATGAGGCACTGCTGTGTTTGCGCTCGCTTCTAACCGTGATCCCTAAGTAAACCGCCATCTTCTTTCCAAAGCGGGTCAGGAACCACTGCCAAAACGGAATGGAGACGGTGCCTGAGAGCTGTTGAGGAAGCACATGGTAACATGAGTTAATGTTTCTGCAATTTAGGCCAAAAAATCACAATGTAGTGTAAAGGCTGCTTTCCAGAAAACTCTAAAACTGCATTCTTTGACGAGAAGACGAAAATATTTATTGTGAAATTGCCATTGATTGATAATCAGAGGGAGGACCTTTGGCCTAGGACACATGTATTCATAGAGCTATAACCCCTAGCAGGGAGGTTGGGTAACCCTTGACCTCCAACGTGGGACATGGTCAGCCGACATGTTGGACCGCCACCGTTGACGTGAGCAATCATTTAAGAACCATTTCAACTTTTCAAGTTTAAAGCTAAACCTATGGAACGTGCTTTTATTTGTATTTAAATTAATGAATGTGGAGTGTGTGTGGATGATGGCTGGTTTAGGCAGCCTCACCTGGCCTGAGTCAGACTGATTGGACTCTGGGGCTGGGTGAGGCTGCACACCTGTTGCACATTGAGCAATTAATGTGCACAGGTTAAACCAGCCATCTCCACACACACTCTGGAGGATCTCCTGCATGGCAACAAGGAGTACTACATCATGTATCATTGTCTACAAACTTTTACAATAAACCGGCTTTCAACACCATCACCCTGCGTCCTTGTGTTTGGAGGAGCCCAGAAAAGCCACCTAGGGGGAGTGTGGACATTGCTACAATGAACTATACCTTTTATTTTTAATTCCTCAAACAGAAGAAACTAAGTCAATGCCAAAATGGATATTCTGATAAAGTCTGCCGACATGATTGATCACACTCACCATAATGACCAAGAGAATGTTCTGGAAGTCATCTCTGTGGCCCAGCACGTATGTGAGAAAAAGGGCAAAGTTTCCCTCCATTAGCTGTGCCAAACGGAGAACAAATAAAATCATTAACACCACTTAATGAACATTTAAAATTTGTAATTTATCATTCACTGTATGATATAAAGTTGGATCAGATCAGAATGTTGTACCATGAAGGCGAGGGAGATGAAGAGGAAGCCGAGGACTAGTTTAACGTAAGGTCCATGCCCCATCACCAGTCTCAGACCCTGGCAGAAGGTTATTGGTTTGGCCTTCTTTTGACTAATCTCTGGAGATACACATGGTACAGACACAACCATGGTGGAGGAGAACGGAGGGGTAATTAGTTCCCAGGGACCCAGATTACATGCTGATAATTCCTGCTGATGTTTGCAAAGCAATACATAACGGACTCGTAATCAGAAACAATGTTGGGTATTTTTTATTGTAACATTATGCTCTGTTAGTATCATATTTAGTTCACTGGGGAATTTCTTTAGGGGGAGGTTTTAATGAGGTTATGACCTCTAGAGATAACATCCAAATCTGAGAGATGTTGAAAAATGTGTGCTGTTTGTAATGACCATGGATGCAACTAGATTCTCACCTTTCTGCTCCTTTACCCCCATGAACAAGATGGCGGCACAGAGCACGTAGATGGCACAGATGACTCCGGAGGCTATCATGTACGCCTCTTTCTTTAAACGGGAAGAAACAGAGGCAGCATTAGCTTCTTACAGCTAGTAAAGTACTACTCTTATAGAGTATTACATTGATCTAGGATCAGTAAGTTTTTCACAAAACATGATCTGATATATACAAATTAAATTGCAGTGATGTCACCGTCAGTGGACCTGCATTCTAATGTTTCCTTTAAAAGAATGAGGCTGTTCCTGGACCCCCGTGGCCGGGCCCCTGGAGGTCTCACCGTGTCATCCAGTGAGCGAGTTACGTTCCTCTCCGGCTGGGACTTGTTGCCGTTGCGATCCAAATCGTACTCCGTGGGGATGCAGGGAGTGATGGCCCCGCCTACTATCTGGCCCTGGATGGCCGTGCCGACCACGGAACCCAGCACTTCCACGGTCATTCCTGGGTGCGAGGACGGAGAGGAGGCGATACAAGGAGAGCCAACGCGAAAGTGTCAGAAAACCGTAGGCTCTATACAGACCCACTGTTTGTACCCCTGTAATGGTAGAAACGTCATGTCCTACATGGTAATGTAGAAATGTGCATACTTGTACAATCG
>OOFG01085842.1:0-10065 GCA_900323295.1 Molva molva
CACCAAACGATGGCTTTAAACTAATGCAACCAGTATGCACCATCAACCTCACCAAACGATGGCTTTAAACTAATGCAACCAGTATGCACCATCAACCTCACCAAACGATGGCTTTAAACTAATGCAACCAGTATGCACCATCAACCTCACCAAACGATGGCTTTAAACTAATGCAACCAGTATGCACCATCAACCTCACCAAACGATGGCTTTAAACTAAACTAAGGTAGTCTGCAGTAGTCTAAGTCTGAGATGAGACCCTGGACCAGAACCTGGCCTTTGGGGTGAGGAGCGGATCCTTCTGATGTGGTAAAGCATGAGGCTGCAGGAGCGGATAGTGCTTGCAGCAGTGCAGTACATGTACCATCTAGTGCCTGGGTCTTCAACGAGGGGTCCTCAGAGTTACTGCAGGGGGGCCGCCAAATTATTGTTTGATAATAACATAATTCTAATTATTATTTTTTTTAATGTCTGAAAATACACATTTACATGAATTCATAAAAATAAAAAAAAGAACATTGACACAACATTGATGATAGGCCACCCATGAATCCTCGTGCCATCATTTGAGCAAGCTTACCTACGCTAAATCACTGTGCGGCTCCTATCCACACCGGAGAACTAGTTAGCTACGTATTGTTGAAACATATTGGCCAGTGAGCTGTATTATTATCCCAAGTGTACGCACATTCTTGTGAGCCACAATGGATCGTTTTGTAACTTCTCAGGCAAGAGACTCTGACCTACCCTCCACCTCTGAAACCACCGGCGAAGGTGCAGAGGGTGACGCTAACGCACCTAGCATTAACCATGCTACCACTGCTGCTGTCTTAGGAGCTACGGGTAAGGGTGACGCTAACGCACCTAGCATTAACCATGCTACCACTGATTTACCTTCAAGGAGACGGAGGGAGTTGAATTGCCAGTGTGTGTAATCTGTTCTGCTGTGCTGTCAAACTAAGCTTTGAAGCCATCAAAGCTGCAGCGTCACTTGGAGACAACCCATAGCCACTTAAAAGAAAAAGCAGTGGAATTCTTCCAAGCTCGTCTCAAATCTCTCCAAGGTCAACAGACATTGATGAGACATTCAGCTAAAGTTGGTGAATTAGCTTTGAAAGCCTCTTATCAAGTTGCTCTTCGGATTGCTCAGAAGAAAAAGCCATACACAATTGCAGAGGATTTAGTATTGCCTGCAGCAAGTGATATGTGTAAAACAATGTTTGGGATGAGTACGTTAATAAACTGAAAACTATTCCGTTGTCGGACACAACCATTGCTCGCCGTATTGATGACATGGCATCTGATGTGAGGGTGCAACTGATAGAGAAGCTGAGCATGGCAGAGGCTTTTGCACTACAATTGGATGAATCTACAGACGTGTCAGAGGACGCTCAGCTTCTGTGCGGTTTGTCGATCAAAACAAAATGCAGGAGGAATTTTTGTTTTGTAAGCAGCTTCCTGAACGCACAACTAGTTCTGAAATTTTCGAACTGATCAATGTTTTTTTCAGAGAAAATGACCCTGGGCAAAATGTGTTGCGCTGTGCACTGATGGTGCAAGAGCCATGGCTGGACTCGGTCGTGAAAGCTGTAAATTTTGAGTGCTTTGCAAACGCGTCTCTTTTCTGCTCTCTGTGCTGCGGGAGAAGAACATACTGCTCTACTCTACCATTCTGAGGTTTGATGGCTTTCACGCGGAGCAGTGTTGTCACGCGTGATGGAGTCATCTATTCGGGACTTTTTACTTCTCCAAAACCACGCAGAACTGGCGGCAAATTTCAGTGATGATGTCTGGGTCACTAAACTTGCATATCTTGCAGACGTTTTCTCTGAGCTGAACCAACTTAACAGTTCTATGCAAGGCCGCAATACACATCCAGCTGTATGACAGAATGGAAGGCTTTCTCAAAACAATCAGAAGATGGAGGGAGCGAGTCAGGGAGACAATTTTTTCCATGTTTCCATCAGTGGATGAGTTGGGAGATTCTGCAGTGCTCTCGCCTCATGTAACACGCACAATTGTTGCGCACTTGGAGGCACTTGAGGGTCAATTTGGCAAATACTTTTCTGAGGCTGACTCTAGGCGCAGGGACAAGACATGGATACAGTTTCCATTCAAAGACAACGCACCAGATGGCGCAAGTTTAACAGTAACGGAGGAGGATCAGCTCATCCAAATATCCACTGACAGTACAT
This sequence comes from Molva molva, assembly GCA_900323295.1. Taxonomy (NCBI): domain Eukaryota; kingdom Metazoa; phylum Chordata; class Actinopteri; order Gadiformes; family Lotidae; genus Molva; species Molva molva. Next base: position 2,196 of record OOFG01085842.1, read on the forward strand.
ACAGAAACATATATGAAACAAAACCACTCATCCAGTTCTGGATCTCTTGCCAGAAAGACTTCCCACAATTGACAACAAAAGCAATGATGAGCCTATTGCCTTTTGCAACAACGTATCTTTGCGAAAGTGGATTTTCCTCCCTCACCTCCCTGAAAAGCAAATACAGGTCAAGACTGCAGCCTGAGGCTGATATGGCCCTCTCCCTGACAACCTCCATCCGCCCTGGGTTGGACAAGCTGTGTGCTACTCACCAGGACCTCTCACTAAGGTAGGAGTATGTGCCATCCACAGATACAGTTAAGCTTAAGGATTCACTGTCCCTTCCACATGTATGTTTAAAATTAAAACATTAATATATGAATCGGTCAATAATTATTATTTTAATAGCTTAGTATTGTATGCACAATAACAAGGTATGTTTAACCACCCTACACGTTGTTATAGGCCCAGTTTAATATGCAACACAATTTTATACAATATATGTAGTAGGGGTCCCTGCTCCGTCTCTATCAGCTAAGGGGTCCTTAGCCTGAAAAACGTTGAAGACCCCTGCTTTAGAGTGTTATATGCCGTTTTTATACATGTTAATGGTCTGCCAAGCTAAAAACATCTAAATCCGAGCCAGGGGAAGTATTCGCGCCCACCAATAACACCCCTCAATAAGTGCGTGAAACAACTCGTTTGCTTCTCAGCATTTACTGCCGTGATAATGTGACGTCAGACTGCAGTGGGAGGTGCTGAAGTCCCGCCTCCCGGCTGTTAGCCGCGCCCTCAAACAAGGCTGTCTACAGCGGTGACTGGTGGAGTTCGGTTAGCTGTATCGACATGTCGAGAAGATGCTGTTCTCTGTGCGAAAATTCCCTTTGCATGGACTTCCCAAAGAAGACGAGGCGAGGAATGAGTGGTTACAATTCATTTTGAGCACCATCCTCCGCAGTACAGCCCCAGGCTTGCATTGTGTTCGCTTCATATTACCGAGGAACCGGGCTTCATATTACTGAGAACCGGTGTTACACGCCTAATGGTTCCCAAGCTATCTGGTTCCCGATCGCGTGCATGAGCATATTTACCCAGATGAACCAGTGTTCACGTCAGCATATTCGTCGAAATTCCACAAACCTACCTTTAGTTTGTATGTGTCGTATCTCGTTATTGTTGTAAAAAGGTATGTCTTACAAAGTACTACATTAAAGGCACCTTAAAACACGTGGTTATATTAATTATTTGTCTTCTTTCTTAAAAAAAACAAAAAAAACGGAGCTAGATTCGATCACGCTCTCCGATACAAACGTATATTATTCAGGGCGCCTGCAGGTGGTCCTACACCTCCGAGACAACCTTAATAAATTTGGTTCGTGTAATTATAATATGCTACATTACTATTGGGGGAACATTTTGGTTGGGGCTTGTTTAAGACATCTGGTTACCTGTTTCCACAACGTTTGACTTTCTCTGACAGCCCAGACATACAGCGGCTGACTATAACAGTTAGATTAACCACTAACTACAAACATTTTATGTCGTCTACAATGCCTCTAGTAGAACCTATGTTTTTGTTTAATGACACGAAGCATCGCATATTATGCATGCTGCGTAAATAATATCGCAACATTATATGGCATGTGAAATGCACAAAGCTGTCTAAACCGAAATTGGCGTATTGGGTATTACACTGCCGCCCTCTCTAATCTATTGTGTATGAAAAAAAGGATTACAACTTATTCGCCTTGACCGTGGCTCCATCATATACACAAATAATTGGCGAATTCCCTGTGACCGCACCGTCACAGGACTATAACGTAAGTAATCTTACGTATTTGTAAACACTCAAATTCTTCTGGTAACATGATGTTTTGGTAGATGTTAAAACAGCTGGTTAATTTTGAGTCCGTTTAACGCAGCCGCCAATATGTCACGTTTGTTATTTGAATGCACAATTCACCCTGCTACATTTATATGAGCCTATATGAATAGGCGAGCGAAAATTCGTTTATACTTAATGGTTATCATCATTACTCACAGGCCAACATGATAAGCATGGTTTTCAAAATGAGAAATGCACACTGCAGTTCTGGGTGGAGAAATTTTTTTTTTTTGGTGGAGAACCCAAAATTTAAATACAAAGTCCACATCACCAAATGCAAAAGGAAAAACTCCCCCAAAACAATTAACAGGTAAAATAATTGCATAAATAGAGAATCAAAATATAAATAACACATTTTAAATGCACTGCATGACAGCAGCTAGGTCAGAGCAGACATAGATAATGATCTTCCTGGTCTTTTTGGCTTGGCTCCCCACAGATGTTCTCTGCAGCCACACTGCAAGAACATTGCCCAGGTATTTATCTCATAAAACTTTATATGGTGTTGTCTTGACCACTATGTATAGAGGCAGAAACTAGTCAGAACTGGTGTTAGCACTACGAATGTGTGGTCCAATGACCTAATAAAGTTTAGCTTTAATATTGTGTGGTCTAATGAGGTAGAAGAAATTAGTTTACATCAGCTTTTGCAGAATGTCCTCCATTCAAAGAACACATGCTGGACAATACCAGTCCAAGTCCTGGGGTGGCTCCCCAACACAGATCCAGTGGAACCATAAATCACATATTGTACACTGGATCTGAAAAACATAGACATGTCAAGGGTTTTGTTAAGTCATGTCATAACAAAATGTGAATTTGTCAAGCGTTACCCAGTCTTCATGGTCACGTTTCTTTGTCCTCAGACTTTGCTGTTTGTTTCCACAAGCCCGGCATACCTCAGCCAGGTTTTCTGACAAAACATTACAGTGTGTCATTTAATTATTTCAACAATCTACTGCATATGGTGATTATTTGCAGCCAACACATACCTGATTCAGCGACCAGCCTACAAGCTATCTCCAACCTCAGTTGATGAATTCCACCCTGATCGGTGCTGAAATTCACTTCCTGATTTTGTAGAACAAGCTCTGCAACCTACATAAGAGAGTGCCATCAGTGATGGTTCACAGCTGAGTCTACAGGGAGTCAGTACATGGATAGTTCGACTCATACCTTGCAGACTATTGCACCACAGGAAGTAGCATCTATTTGATGGGGATGGCTTTGTGTTACACAAGTCCACCTTGAGATGTTAACACCCTTGTGTCTCATGAAAGCTCTGTAGAATAGAAAATAGTTCTTAGTAACCAATAACGTTTTCTAATATAATTGTTTTTGCTATTGAACTTGCCTTGTGACATCTCTGCATTTGTTTAGTTGGTCAGCTGTTGCACCAAAAGGGTCTATGTACATCGACTTATTGTCCTTTGGATACATAACCTTTACAATATATGCAAGTTATTAAAGTCATTCCAAGATAATCTATAATAATAAATGAGTCCTGTTTTCTCACCACAAGTGTCCAATGGTGTCGGTCACACACTGGTCCAATGAGAAGATCAAAGTCCAATGGTTCCAGCTTAAAAAAAAGAAAGTTAAAAGAAAGTGGATTATGAAATACAGCTTGAGTGCAAGTACATTTTTGGTATTTTGTTAAACAGTCACCTTTTTTAATCCCCGAAATGATCCTTTCCATATTGCGATCATTTGGAAGGAGTCGACCAAAAAGATCTTGCGACCACTTGTCTTTCGCACCTTCTCAATGACCATGTGAAGGAATGCATTCAATACCTAGCATGCAAATGTTCTCATTATCTACTGTAGCATAAATCTCCAAGCCTCTTTGGACACAAATGAATGTACTTACTTCACTCTCTACCTCCCGGCCAGGTGCCAGATTTTCTAAATCTGTGGCAAAGAGCTTATATGGCCCCACCTTGCCTTTTGCCACTCCAGATGTCTGATATTACTGAAATATATAAGATCATCCCATGTCCAGGGGATGTACATGTGAAAATGTGTGCTCAGCACACCAATTTTGGTTGAAAAAGACAATTGTGCCAACATCAATACTTACAATCGGCTGAGCTTCTGAGGGGAAGCGAGGATTCCAGGGCTGTTGCGGAGCAAGAAGCAGCAGTGCAACTTAAGGGAGGAGTGGACGTGCTAGGGGGAGGCGAGGACTGGAGGAGTGGACGGGCCAGAGGGAGACTGGACTGGAGGAGTTGTTGGTGGCTGGTGTGATGGAGGGCTGGATGGAATGCTTGATGGTGCAGGAGAAGATGCACTAGCCGTTGATGGTGTCATGACATCCTACAGACTCTTCCATTTCCTTGGAATTTTTGGATGTGGTTCCATATATCTCTTCAGATGGTCAATGTTGATCTTCTCCATTACATTGCCTCTATCTGACTCCAGATCCACACTTTTCCTGTCGATTTTCAAAATCGTAAACGGTCCCAGGAACTCACACTCTAACTTGCCTCCCTTTCTTTGCTCCTGACGGATGTTTTTCCTCAGGACTTTGTCCCCCACCACAAAGTGGTCATCGTCCCCTCGGATTGATTTCCTCTTCCTCACCCTTTCTTGCCCTGCTGCTGCATTTCCCTCCACTTTTGCATAAACGTCCTCCAAGTTCCTTTGATCACTTATCTGCAACATTGGTTTACACGCGTTATTAGAGTTCACAGAAGCACAATTATAGAAGACAAATGCACATGATTAAACAAACTCAGAACAATGTCATCATACACTTTCTAGGGACTTCAGTATCTGGCTTCCCTTCCATACAGCAAGTAATATGGAGAGTACTTGGTTGTAAGTTGAATCTTTGTACGGAGACCAAAGACTGTGGGCTTGATGAATTTATCCCAATCGCTAGGGTGAGCCATAACCATTTTATTCAAAGCTCTGTAAAAATATAAGAATAACGTATGATGAATTGGCATTAGCATTACATTAAAACAAAGTGTTTTTGAATGCAGATATTGATATAGAAGTACAAATCCACGCATCACCCTTGAACAGTGCCGTTAAGCTTTTCCACCAAACCATTGGTTTGTGGGTGGTATGGTGCGCAGAGACTCCTTGCGATGCCAAGCTTTTCACACAAGTCAAGGTTGACCTATGAATTGAATGACAATTATTTATTTTTTTATAAATCAATACAAATAAATCAAATTGATTTACTATCACTATTAGCAAGGAATCACTGAAGAATTCCTGGTTAACTTCTTACAAACAAACATGCATTTCAAGAGACTTCTATTTGCTGGCCTAGTGTGGCCATGTGTAAAATGAATCATCCCTCTCTCAATTTAAACTTACTTTGTTGACAAATTCTTTGCCCCTGTCAGTCAGGATTCTTTTTGGGGCCCCGTACTTATAAAAGAAATCCAGGACGCAGTCAGCCACCTCCTCTGCCTTCTTGGTCTTCAGGGGATAGACTTCTAACCATTTGGTGAAGTAGTCCACCATCACACACATGTAGACATGGCCATTGGCAGTGGTTTTTAATTTGCCCACAAGGTCCATTCCCACTAGCTCAAATGGCTCTGAGACCTGAAATGCAAAGCAAAGTCTGAATTACAAAAAACAAACACCTGCATTCAATTATTTCCATTTCATGCAACAAGTTACAATGGTTATACCACATACCACTATAGGCGTGTATTGAGTCTTTTCCTTTAAAAAAGACCTCCTTTTCTGACACTCATGGCACTCAGAAATCGAACAAATGAAAAATGTGATTAAACAGTTGACCCAATGTTTTGGTGCAATAACAAAAATATACATTTTATTTACTCACCCAATTCATGATGTCAGCTTTCATTCCAGGCCAGTAATATCTTTGCAGGATTGTGTGTAGTGTTTTGTCATTGCCACAATGAGCTCCAATGGCACTGGCATGGAACTCTACAAAGATATCACTGGCCTGCTCAGAACATGTATGAGATCTACATGTTCCGTCAGGCAAAGCAAAACCCAGGAGAGACAGTTGATGCAAATCACACTAGGCTGAGACAGCTAGCCCAGAACTGTGAATTTGATGATGTGGAAAAGCAATCAAGTCTCAGCTGCACATCCACACGTCTTAGGAGGAAAGCACTGAGAGACTCAGGCATGGCTCTCAAAGGTCTTCTTGACCCTGCCCGAAGTCTTGGCATGTCAGGAGTACAGGCCTCAGGCATTGAAAACAAACAGGAAATAGAGCAAGTTGCAGCTATACCAAATATTGAACAACAAGAACTGGACACACAAACGTCAACAACAGACAAAACAAATGCAAGAGAGAACACAAAAGTCATCATGCAGAAACTGGAGGTACATTTCCCCATCAAGGTGGTCAATCAACATGTCCAGCAAGAGGTCTGACATGTAAAGCATGTGGTAAGCTCAATCACTTTGCTGCCTGTCACAAAAAGGAAACAGCACAATATAGTTAACACACACAGGAAACACCACAATACAAGATGAGAGACAACGAAAAGCATAGTGAGAAATATCAAACTGGAGGAATATCAAGCTGCTCCAGTATGTCAAGCGGCGATGGCTGGCTCCAGCTCAGATGATGAATATGTCTGTCACACAAACGTCATATGACTTAAAACCACCAGTGAAAGAAGTTCTTATTGCTGGCAGACCCATAGATGTTCTCGTTGACTCAGGAGCCACAGCCAACCTTCTGGACGCAAATGCCTTTGACAAGATCAAAATACTACTCTAGCTTCAACATGCTGGCAAGAAAAGGATCCTACTATTCTACCTACAATTGTCGCAAGTCCAAAGCCCAAAATACCCGACAAAGAGTGCATTTGTATAGACATGCGTCTACCCAACACAGCTATTCAAAAAGAGCAACACATCTCACCAACAGTTGACGACATCATCCATGAACTCAACGATGCCACAACGTTCTCAAGGCTTGACCTCAAGAGAGAAGCTTTAGCTATTGTCTGGAGCTGCGAACACTTCCATCTGTACCTATATGTTGCTCAGTTCAATATGATCACAGATCATAAGCCCCTTGAACTCATCTTCAACAATCTCAAGTCCAAGCCTCCAGCGAGAATCGAGAGATGGCCTCCCAGGCTTCAACCCTACAAATTCAAAATACTCCACAAGGCTGGAAAATCCAACCCAGCAGATTACATGTCTCGACATCCCCAGAGACTTCGCTCATGACGCAGAAGTACATAAACGTCATTGCAACAAATGCAGTTCCGAAAGCAATGACTCTTGTTGAAGTGAAAACAGAGACAGCAAATGACCCTCTGTTGCAGCAACTAGTCTGGTCATTTACTCGGGCGCCTGGAATAGTCTGTATGACTGCTCTTCCCTAGAACCTGATCGTACCGCTCTGAAAGCATTCTTCAACATCAGAGATGACCTGACAGCCCTAGAGGAAGAAGACCTAATTCTCAGAGGAAACAGACTGGTTCTACCAAAACCACTCCAAACCAGAGAACTCACTCTAGCCCACGAAGGACATCAGGGCATAGTAAAAACAAAACAACTTCTCAGGGTAAAGGTCTGCTTCCCAGGGATCGACAAATTGGCCGAAGAGATGATCTCTCTGTGTATTCCCTGTCAATCATCTACACACAGAACAGAACACCAGTCCCTCCAGATGTCAGAATTACCACTGGGACCTTGAAAGAAAGTCTCTGTAGACTTTTGTGGACCCTTTCCATCAGGTGACTATTTACTACACTGTAAAATGTTGGATCGTAAATTGACAGTAAATTACTGGCTACTAGTTGCATTACTTTCACAGTAATGTGAGTAAATTACAATAGACTACAACTGTATACTGTAACGTCACAGCTGCCCTGCCCATGGAATTACTGTGATATAGCAGTATGTATGTACATTTTTGCTGTAAAAGTAATGCAACTCAGTAGCCAGTAATTTACTGTAAATTTACACTTCATTTTTGTAAATTTGACTTGTTAACTGTGATTGTACCACACCTACACAAACATTTTGAATCTGTTCAATAAA
>OOFG01085844.1:0-12960 GCA_900323295.1 Molva molva
TATACAAACACGTGCACATTGGTGCAGCCTGGTTACCTGGGGAACATGACATGGTCTGAGCTCGTGTCCAGATGGCTGAGCGGTGGCAAGGTCTCTCGGAACTGCGATGACTCACCCGGAAACAACGGAGATGTGGCGTTGGTTGTGCGTTGATAATGTGATGGAAAACACGCGTATAATCTGGCTTTTAGCGGAAAGGTGCTGAGCCCAGATCCTTGTAACTACAATAACAACAGTATAAACCAGCTTGGGACTTTAGGCACAAAATGTCAACCTGATCGACATGCGTTGGCTACCTAGTCTACACAGTAGCCCTTTCTATTATTAGATTTGGAGATCTTTCCAAATACATTCTATCAGGCCTAGTCCATTTCTAAATGGTGATAGTGAATTTATGTATTGTCACCACATCATGTCTCATCATCAAAAGTAGGCACATCTTATATCTAGTTATATATCGATTGGCCATTATGGTCCGCCATGCACTCTTAATCGCCCAAAAAAACATCCCAACAGCCCAACAGTTGCATTTGAACCGTGTGTGGTCCGCAGTAGCTTCTGCAGCGCTGGGCCAATGTGTGATGACTATGGCCATGCCTCTTTAATTGCAATGTAGCTAAAAGCCTATTGGAGCTTGTAATGGACCCTCCCATTACACATACATTAGATATATTTGCTTACTAATTGGCATACAGTCACAAAACGACACACGCACGCTCACCACAAACCACAGAGGCAACATACCCTTGTGATGTGTGCTGATGTGCAGTACGCGGCCCATCTTCCCACTGAAGTCCCAGAGCCTAGATTACATACTACAATCAGTCATGCAGTATGGCATTCGCTGTAGACCTACCACAGATTGCCGGGAGTCTCCTGGAACAGTGTATTCTCCTGGTTCGTTCCTTTTTATTTGTGTGTAATGTAAATCAAGCGGGCTCCATCTAACTACCACCCGGCTTCCTACCACTGAGCTGTGGTGCTGTTCTTGGAAATGCTTAAAAGGCAGCAGGCATAAATCTCCCTTGGAGTCCCTTTTTCGGTGTCCACAGAGAACGAAGGCTTGTTCATTTGGCCCTTCCATCACAAAGGCCTTCTCGTCAAGGCAGAGGAGCCAAGAAGCAAAGTTTCAAGCGGGTTAGGTGCCTTGCTATAAAGCCGTATCCCATTTCCCCTAAAGCCCCCTTCAATCAGGGGTTGCTGCCTATATGGGGCCGTGTTCATTAAAGGCTGCTTCACGTTTATACTGTAGCCTGCTGCTACCTGTATCGAATTCCACATCGGTTAAGTCTTTGGGGTTATATAGCAACAGCATGCTGTGGTTTATGCCTCCTCATTCCTGTTGATCGTTGAGCAGCTCCAGGCCAAAGTCACTCATTATCGTCTACTGCCTTTAATAAAACTGTAGGATTGCCTGTTCTTTTGTTGTGTACAAATCAATAACAGTTTGCCCTTTATGTGTCAGGGATTCTCAATGGTTCTCTTATAAATGACCACATGGAATTATTTTGATGGGTGGATTGAACAAAAATAATAAAATAAAATAAAAAAAGATTGTGTTAAAATGTCTTTGAAGGCAAAACATGATCTTATTCAGCGTTTGATGCGTTGCTCATAGGGAACAAATGTAGGCCCCGTTGTTTCAGAATAAGATCCTCTGTAGAATTTACTGATCCTTGAGGTACATCTAAACAACAAATCACTGTTCCATTGTATTCGTTTCAGGGTGGCTGGCTTTTGATATTTCTAACAATTGGAGACAGTCCACTCTGGCATTTGCTAAATAGCTAGAACCAGCCTAGAGTGGAACCGGCCTTGGAGAAGTACTGGGAAGCATATCCTTTGTGCTATCAATTTATTATCTTAAGATCCTGGTTGATCCTGGATCCAGCAGTTTTTACTCTGTTTATAGCAGAGCTTCTGCAGGAAAACAGAAGGATTGATGGAAAACTTTCAAAAGGGGATTTTGATAAGTTTTAATACATTCTACAGTGGCCAAATAACACTGTTGATTTTAAACTTTACAGACACCTTTTTTTTTTTTACAGTTTTATAGTGCTGGCCGAGTTTGTGTTTGTGTGTCAATTGTGCGCTTACAGTTCCCACCTCCAGCCACATGATTGGTCGAAACAAATATGAAGCTAAAGCAAGTGAAATGTTCACCCAGATTTCAGCTCAGACTTTAGATATGAACCAAAAGTTTGATTTGTGAGATTACGTCCCGGTACACAGATACCCCATGAATTTTTTTCTTGCCTTCTCCCCATTAGATTGGATGTGCTTCACTTGGGGGAGATATTTTAGTTTAATTTACTCTGTAGTTTCTCTCCTTATGGTTGACTCGTAGATAGTACTGGTGCTTGAATGTTGCACTTTGTATCTCAAACCAGTTATGTTCCTAAATCTGTAAAAGACCAAAGCCAGTTTCCACACCATGCTGGCATTCTCTAAATTAAGTTGACTGTTTTCTGTTCTTTTATGTACAATTCGCAATTTTACTATACTTGTACATTTTTGGTGACGTTATTTAAGCTGAAATACAATTATAGTCTTTTTTTGTACCCCATCTGTCTTCAATCAACATTTTGGAAAGCTCATTGAGTAGACCTGTGATTGTCTTTCTTGGCTAGTAGAACAGGCAATATTGTCGCATGTCTACCATTGCTTGTGGTTGCACCGCCCAATCTGTTGCTGTCTCTTACAGACTCTTATTTACATGTGACAGGAGACACAACATTACCACTGCCACTCTAAGCCCCCGCAAGGTTGTGTTTAAATACACCCAGCCTCATTGCAGGATGCTGGTCTTTTGGAACAGCCATGTTGTCATATTTTTATTCAGACGTTCAAGTATATTACATATAATGATGCACTTCACAGAAGATAAACATTGATTTGAATGAAATCGGAGTTGTGTGGTGGTTCTTTGTCCAGCTGTGATGGCAGTCTACCAGACTGTTCTCCAACTTCCAGTAAGTGTATTTAGAGGAGATTACAGCTCTTATCCAGACAAAAGGGGCAAACTCCATAGTACTGTCTGTCTGGTCCAGTGTTTACTTAATGTGCAGAGAATAGCTCTTCACATTTAAGGAAAGACCGTATTAACATCTTGGAGACGGAACCTTTCCTGGGTTGTTACTTATTAGTTAAAATGTCAAAATGTTAAATATTACTCATAAATCCAGTTGGCTGCCTTCCGCAGATTGAACGTCTATCATATAGTTATTTTTCAAATGCATATTACTCTAAACAGTTTCTGCAAGATTTCTTAATGTGCCCTGATTTGGTCAGTTGTTTTCATCACGGCTGCACAGGCCAAAGCAGAAACATCCCCTCCTATGGTGTGAAGCTGTGTGGGTTACTGTCCGTCTGCTGCTGAGGGACATCAACATCCAGCTTGGGTCCAGGGCCACAGAGTTCACGTTCACTCTTGTTCCAATTTCAAAGGTTTTCGGTATCTTATGAGATCTGGTTTCCCAGAACATGCCGCCAGGTCCCCCAGTTGAGACATGGATTAAAAAATACCTCAGTCTTGTTTTTAACTTCAACACAAGACTCTTCATAGTCCTAAGGAACTGAGACGGTCTTACCCTAATTTGTAAAAAAAAAAAAAAGTGCTTTAAAATATGCCTATAGGCTGCAGCATTGCCCTGCTGCTCATTCACCCTTAAAGTGTAAGTTAAAAAAGTGTTGTGGGCTAAGAGTTATTTTTTAGGAAAGTACTAACATTGTGTATGAGTGTTATAATGAGCAATGTTGTATATGACATGCTCCATCCACTGTGGTGTTATACTATAAGTGGCCGAGAAGCTTAATCCTCTCTTGGACGCGGCCATCAACAAAAGGCACTTCGATGTCCCAAAGGAACGCCACCTCATTTGGAGCAGAGTGGAACGTTCATAAACTTGTTGGCAGAGAATGGCAAAAACCACCTGTTTTTTTCTAAATGACGGTCTTATTTAAGCAACAGTGACAAAATGGCATGAATTCCGACCATATAAGACATATTACCACGTTTAAAAATATAGATATTTTGGGTTCCCTACCTTGAATAAAATCCACATATCACTAAAGCTTGAGAGTTCCCACAGTTCATGTATGCATATGAACTATTTTTCAACTAAACAGTAAGATATCCATTAGGCACATTTTCAACTAAAAGACTATGTAGCCTTTCAATTTGAACTATTTAAAATCACTTTTTCAATATATTTAAAAATGTGTGCATGTTGCCCAGATCTACAACAGTTGTCAGCAATTTGTCAAAGTCAAACAAGTCAAAGATTTAGCGATGAAGAAGATGCGTGAAGTCATTGGCCCAACCTTATGATATGTTTATTTAACCCTATTCATCCCTCATTAGCTTGGTATATCAAGCTGCCCCTGGCATCATGAATAATCACAAAGGAACTGGGAGCCCAGCTGCCAAATAGGTAGCATCTCTGACTCAGAGCACACTCCCAAGAACCAACCTCTGGCCAGAAGTCTGGATGGTGGGGCCCCAACTTGATGAACTTCTGGTTCATTATCACCCCTTGAGATGCAGGAACTAGCCTCTACTCATTACCGTTGGACCAAATGAATTCCAACACATTATTAACAAGCTTTTGCAGCATTTTACAAGATTGGTATTAAAAAAGCAAAACCACAAAAAACTATTTAAGGATCAAGAATATGTTGTTGATTTTTGATTTTTTTTATATTGTTAATCAAGCAACGACTCAAGGACTGGGCGTTAAACTTTGGAAAGGTCTTTTGGTGCACGTTGTTGCCGTGCTGTCAACTCTGGAAGGATTTAGGGGCACAAGCGTCTGCAGGCCCTCCACTTTCTCCCCCAAGCCGCCAATCTTTTGTGTTTTCACAGGCAATGAAATTATCACCGCACAAAAGGCTCCTCATCAAGCCGGCTGTTTCCCCGTTGCCATGCCAGATGTATTCTACAAGATGAAAACCATACCGAGAAATATAAAAGTCCCGCCCAGACAGTACATCGTGGCAGTCTCATAGCTATTTATTAATCTAGGCATCTATATGGCTTTCCATGTTTATTAGGCCATGCAAAGGAAGAGGTCAAATATCATCCCGCTGGACGGGCTAGTAAGAACAATGTGCGAAGAAGCCAATGAGGTTGAACGTTTATTTGGTTTGTTGTGGTTAGATTTGATGGCCAGAGGTTGATGCAGATCTCCAGAGAGCGAGAGAGAGGGTACTAGAGGTCTCTGTCTCAATGGTTGTGAGCGTGTTCAGATTACTCTGTCGGGGGTGGTTCCCATGTGGAATGTTTTCCCCGACTTTGTCCTGATTTGGTTTCAGAGGAGCAGGGCAAAAGTCAGCGGGGGGTGGACACATTACAGCTTGTTTTGCATACCGGGCAAATTGATTCCGCACTAGCAGCCTGAAATAAGGTATTTTGTGGTGCATGTACTAAATGTTGTAATGAACAGGTCATGCCGATTTCTAATGGCCTGTGGAGAATTGTTGTTGATTATTCGACAGCTGTAATTCATCTAGGTGCGAAATGTGACACCAGAAAGTTGCACACTGTCAAACAGCCAAATCCATTTTGTATATATATTTTTGTCCTTTGTCCTTTGTGCGTGCGTGCATGCTTGCGTGCGTGTACCTGTGGGCCAATGTCCTAATTCTTCAAGGTTAATAATGTAGTTGTGCTGATAGGTCAATGCCTAATGGTCTACATCTTTTGTTAATGTTTTGTATGCAGGAGGAGTGCTTCTTGAACTTGGAGGCTCCCATCGCAAGGGTGTGTGGGTATGACACGCCCTTCCCGCATATATTCGAACCCTTCTACATTCCAGATAAGTGGAAGTGCTTTGAAGCCATCAAGAAGATGATCAGCTTCTGAGTGGCAGGTAAGGAGGACGTGACATCATTAGAACGGCCAACTTATTTGTTGCTATTGTAGGCACTTTGTTTTTTATTTTTATAAATGTGTGTTCATACAGCTCCATGATGCTTCAAAAGAGGTCACACATGCTTTATTGTTAACAGACACAAGCACAATATCCTGTTGTGCATCCTCTGCAGTGCACGGTTGTTTTTAATCTCCTTTAAAATTGCTTACGGCATTTTTACAAGCCCCACATTGGAAAATCAGGGTGAAGGAAGATGAGGAGAACGATGCTTTCTTAAACTCTGCATCCTTCTCCTTTATCTCCCCTGCTCACCGTCTCTCTCCTTGGGCCTTTCTCCCCTAAAACCCATGACGTCTTTTTCTTCTCCATCTGCTTTCTGCTGCGCAAGGCCAAAGCATTCACTTTTTTTGACTTGCTCAACCTCTATCCCCTTCCAGGGCCAAGTTTCTGGAAGAGTTGGACTCACCAGCACCCCTCCCTCGTCATTTATCCAATCAATGGAAATGTCCCTCTGTCGACCATCCAATCAGGAGCCGTATACGGATGGATCCAAGTTCTGCACGTGCGTCTCCTGTTAACTGTTACCGTGGGTTTCTGAAAGCACCTTTTGCTGCTGGGGATCACACTTGACACACTTTTCTTTGTCCCATCATGATTTCCCCATTTTACACTAAGTCTGGACACTATATACTACTTTTGTATGTTGGTTTTGTGTGTGGATTAGATGGTCTATTTTGCTGTTACTACTCCTGCTGTTAGGTTTCACCACCATTTATTATCACTGTTTTGACATGAAGTGGACTCTATCATACTAAAACAATGGGACTATGGTTTTTAGGAAATAATAAAGGACATAATAAAATAATGTGGATTGACTACAGATTTTATTTTCACTACTCACATTTACTGGCACAACTGATGACTTGGCGTCCAAAACACTTACGTCCTGCTACCAAAGATTTAACTGATAATTAATGACTAAAAGAATACATTTGTTTCCCATTACCCACATTTATCTATTCCTAATTTCTTTTTGCTGAAAATTGCTTAGCCGCATCTCTACCCTTTGGGAAATGCTTTCCTGCAATCCCTTAACCCCTCGTCTTGCGCAACGTAACAAAAATTATTTACATTTATTTTCTTTCTATTTAACTGTCAAAATGGGGATCAAACCGGACACCGCATAGGGAAGCTCGCTCTTCACTGGAAACTGGGCTGACGTGTTGCCAAAAATGTATTGGAAACTCACCAAACTACCACCGGCATCAAAGTCAGGCTGTTTTCTCCATATCGGCTGTCTATTGCTCTGTGAGGATAAAGTGAATCTATATTTTCTAGAAATGATTCTATCAAATGCAACTTTCCTTCCTCAGTGAAATGCAATCCAGTTTCTGCAATAATTAAACGTTGCAGTAATATGTTTAGTTGCACTCTCAGGGGATAGCTCAGTTGACTTGACTATAATGAATAGTAAGTATAATTATGGTACATATTTGTTTTGGATCTCAATGATCTGAAGATTGCTTTGAGTCACCGCACCCAACTAATCATTTAATTCTTGTGGGGATCCTGAGCCTTTTTGAACTACACATTTTCTTTCATCGGTGTATGTATCCATCAATGGTAGCATAAGCCTTTTGATGTTGTTTTTGTGAAGGATGATCTTGTTTCTCTTATAGATTGGCCCTAATCAGCAGACCTAAGAGACAGGTGAGGGTGACTTCCAAAACATCATGGGTAATGTAATATTTGTGGGAAACCATACGTACAGAAAAAATGGAAGTGAACGAAGGAGAGAGGGGTAAAGATGTGTCCTAAAAGGCGAATGGTTTGAACTCAAGGGAAAGGCTTTATTTGAAGCGGCTTCTGGACGATCTTCTGAGGAGATTGCAGAAGTACATTTGGCCCTTACTATTTATTATTTGGACGTATTATACTGTTTACAGATCAAGATCGTGAGTCAAATCTACTTGCAGGTTATTTGGAGCAACTGCTTGCAATATGTTGCTTTGCAAGCAAACATGTATACGTTTGTTGCAATGTCATCTGCGGAGTGCTGATCCAAACAATTTGACCTCATCAGAGTTTCATGTGAAGCCTCCATTAGTCAAAGAGAAGGACTGTGGATCAATTTTGGTGAGGGGCAGCCAATACATTTCTAGATCTGGATGTGTCATGGTAGAACTGCTGCGTTACTGAACGTTAGTTGTGCCTCAGAGAAATACACTTCATTAAACATGAACTTGCAAAAGGGAAGGCCCGTAATGAACATCTGGATTAACTTGTTACTTGGAATATGAAAAAAGAGGCTTAGATCGTTGCCAAACATTCCATGTCATGTCTGCTTATCATCAAACACTGAAATGCTGCTCTTCCTCGTTGGTGGTGCAACACCTCTCGTGAAGTTCTCACCGAGGTCTCTGCTTTCCCAGCAATGTCGGAAGGCAGCTGCGGTTTTTGGACCAACTTTTGTGGCTTCGGCGGTGGTGTTCCGGGCGGAGGTGGCAGATAAACAAACTGATAACCCCGAGCACTCAATGCCACCGATCAATGAGCGACTTCTAATCCATTGTAAGCATCTGAATGGGCTTCTCCTAGTACCATGCCGCAGAAACCCCAGTCCAAATGTAAAGATAAAATCCTGTCTGTCATTTTGGTCACAGTGAAAGCAGGGCCTTCTGACCGCGATGGTGAAGCAGCCACTCCTTTGGGTGGGGTGGTAGGGATGACCTCTGTTTGGTTGAAAGGCTATAATGGCATCCATGCTCTTGACAGTGTGTCATTAGACACTATATTTACATGGGATGCTGGAAACCCAGGGTGGTAGGTTAGAGCTAAAGGTAAGACGTCTGGCAAGGGGTGTTGAACGCCCACCGGAGATTAGAAAGGATCCCACAACTGCTTGAGTCGAATGTGTTTTTCCTGCACATTTGAATGGCTGTAGTGTTTCTAGCAGTGTTGCACTCTTTATCGCATTGTTAAGGATGAAATCACTTCTAGAAAAAGATCTGAAATGTTTTCAGAAATAAGGATGTGTTTCCCATAGGCTTCAGCAATATTTTTCACAAAGGTCTAATTTGACTTTTTTTTGGGTCTGCGTTTCTTTTAGAAAGATGTCACCGCCATACTTGGCACTGGAAAGCAGCATTTTGGTAATTAGAGGTGTATCTACAATCTTTATAGACCTTTTTGATGATCTTATTCCTTTTTGATGCAATTTTAAATTAGATTTAGCTGGGAATTGGACCTTGCCTAAGAATATGGAAGAATATAAAGATGGCTACTCTTCTTGCTTTTGGGCAACTTTTCTAATTTCCCTTATGTTCACCATTAGGGCACTATATAATCCTTACTCTGGTGGCTACAATTTTGGATTGCAGGTTCAAGTTTGTAATTGCCTTTGTTGCAATTACTAAAAAATGGGTTTGTTTTCAGAGGAAAAGCAAAGACATGTATGGACTCAAATTAAAAAAAAGTGTCATCAGAATCCAATCATTTCTAAGCTCCTTATTTTTGATTATGTTAATTTGTCTCTACTCATTAGCAGTAATTGCCTCTTTCAGCAATTTCCACATTAAAAGGCTGCTGCCCTTGGCAGCAGTCTCATGGAGGACTCTAAACTCTCTTGCCTGACCAGAAGTGTTCCTCAGAAACAATGTGATCACTTTAATCACTGCTCTCATCTTATTTTGATATAGGAGTGTGTGACAGCACACGATTATTTGACATCCACGTTGTCTTTCCGTCTCAATGAGACTGTAAGCCATTGATTCAGAAATGGTTACTCCTGGTCCCAAACCAACTCAAACCACCCAAATTATCGCACCAGGGGTTTGACAGAATTCAATAGAAGGGAAAACTAATAGAACAGTTGCACGCTTTTTAATAACTGCTTCTGAAAAATAAATATGTTAAAGTGATTTTTGGCAATTGAAAAAAGTCACTGGAACTTTGGGACCTTTTCTTGTGGTCACCTCTTCAGATTTAGTTTCATAGAAACATGTCTTTAAAAAGTACATGAGGCGTATTAATGTTTGAGTGTTTTCAGAAACCAAGTCCTAAGTACACGAGTCAAACTCCAAGTATAATTTAAAGGCAGTGTATTTTTGAAGTATTTTAAAAGTATAATGTTGCTTAAGAAAGCCACAAGTGAAAATGTGTGTGATATATATTTTGTTGAATATTATTATTTTCACATTTCTGATAACTTAATGGGCTGCAGTTCAAGAGCACAAAAACGGTCCAGGGCAAATGTGAGACTATTTCTGGCTCTGGTGTCGAGTGTGTATGAGTGTAGAGCAGAAAAAGAAAAAAAAAGATCATGGGCCTATAAATTAGTCTTCCCTTGTCATCGTTGGGCTTTTTTAATATAAATTGGTCTAGACCTCGCTATGATGGTTGATATTGGCGATGAAAAAAAAAAAGCAGTTGCTAGGGACTGTCGGCTGTGCGGAAAGTGGTATAAAAAAAGAAAAGGAAAAAAAAAAACTGTGGGCTACCGGAGGTAATTAGCACGGCACCACGACGGGGGAATGTTTGTTGTAGAGAAGACATCGTATTGGAAACAGAGAGGCACTTCGCTCTTGACATGACGTACATGGCGCTTATTTGTGTAGCACGCAAATCGTTTCGTGCCTCTAATTGGGGGAGCCTGGCCCGTCAGGGCCCCCATCAACGCGCTCCACGCAAGGCCCCTGGGGAACCGGGCAGGGAGGCGGTCAGTCGCTCTCGGGCTCCGACACCTGTGTTGTGCCTCCTCTCGCCGAAAAGGGCAGTGTTTCCATCCTGCAGCTCAAAGTGAGCAACGCTTAAGGCTCTGTGAAAGTCCATACCACACAAATGCTTTCCATCTGTTCCGCTCGCCCCCGGCTCAGAACAAGTGTTTTCAAAGCCTTTGGCCCAAAGCTCTTTGGCTCTCGACTTACACAAAAAACACAAGAAAAACGTTTTGCAGTTGGTCTCATATCATAGTAATATCGGCGTCAAGGCAAACAAATCGCGAGCTATATTTGGACAAGGTTCCCTAGGGAGTAAACAATAAGGGATGACTGTGAGTGCCCACACCACTAGCTTGTGTACCTCCAAAGAAAAAACCCTTAATGAACATCAGCTACCAATTACCAGAAGTGTTTGGATTGGAGCAGAATGGCGGTAATTTCTATCCAAATATTGTTTCTTTTTTTTTCACAGGTCTTTCATTTCACTGCACTATTTAGAAAATACTGAGAAACTAGGCACAAGTTTTTGTACTGTAAGTGTGGTGTGCGTGTGTGTTTGTGAGTGTGCATGTTTTGAACCTGCCTGTCTTACTGAAAGTGTTAAGTGTATGCTGTGCAGATGGTCAGTCAGTCAGTCGGTTGGAGGGTTTTCGATAAGGTATGAACACTGCACATCCAATGTTCACATGTTGGCTCTTCATCTCTGTCCAACACTTTGATGTCCATCTGTGTCCCCGTCTTCACGTTTTGGGTTCAAATTGTTGATTTTACGATTTGGCGTTTCCAATCCAAATGGATAGGCTAAATGTCACGCTCCCTGTAGCATTCCAAAAGATAATGGGTTCCTTATCAGGATGGATGAGTTGGAACTGGACCATTTCATGTTTTGCCTGTTACTAGAAGATACCAGAAAAAAAGGCAATTAAGATTATCTTCCAGAATATTGCTGTAACAGTTATGTACCAGACCGTACCCGGGATTTTGCATGGGTATTTAGCAGAGTGCTACAATTAGAAAAAATCCTTCCCATAACATAATCTCAGACATAGTCTCACAAATCAGACTTTAGATTACCATCTAAAATCTGATGGCAGATGAGCTTCAATCTGGGTTAACAGGCGTATTCTCTCTTCAAATTTGTGTAGACCAATCATGTTGCTGGGGGGGGGGAGGGAACTGTAGCCACGCATTACACAGAATCGGTCCCGAATGGAAACAATGACCACAGAACCACAACAAACGTGATATGGCTGATCATTAATCTGATCCAGAAGAAGAGGACTGATAACTAAAATGACAGCATCGTCTTCCCATTGTCGGATCCCTCCTTGGCCAACAGCGAACACCAACTGGACCGGCACTGGTAAACTAAACTTTTCCTGAAGCTGGGAAGACAAGTTAAAACGTATTTCCCGGACACCAATGTCCGTAGACAAACTATCTGGAAAGGTTTAAAATCAAACCCGTGTAGTTGACTGGCCAGTGGAGAAATCTTTTTGTTAAAATCGTCTTCTGAAACCCTTTGCCACGCGTGAATGAGTTTCTCTTCGGAAGATTATCTCCCTAACAAAACACGAAACGCTGCGTAACTCTGCCCCTCACACTTTCTGGTTTGCGGCCCAGGTCCTGTACATCTCCCACAATAAGTTTGGCTGTAGCAAAGTCGAACTGCTATGTCGTAGATTATCTCAAACCTAACCTTGAAGTTAAGTTGAGGCTCATACATTTAACATAAGGAGTTAAAGCCTTAGTCGTTTTCATTCCAGCACTTGAATTGCTCCCAGACCAGAAGAGCTTCACGGCAAGTTCATTGGAGAAGCCACAGATGCAGCTTTTTCAGAGTAAACGCATGGATAACTGGCTCTTTGTAACAAGAGTTATTATTATTTTATTTAGTAATTTAATGATTATGCAGGGAAATGTTTGAACTTGGGAGGGCAGTGTGTGAGGGTGTAGAATAGTATGCACCGGGAGGGTTGCTGGTTTGAGTTAGGTGTTCTTGAGCAAGACAACTTCCTCCAGATTACTTGGATTAACTATGCATAGTTTCCATCTGCATTTGCATGCAAATGTCACCACAAAGCTGGCTGAGTGAACATAAGTGGTAATTTTAAGTGATAAATAATACTATATTTTAGTACCTTTATTCGTATTTTGTTCTGCACACTACATTTATTATCTTCATTTAAGAAACTGTAGATTTATTTGCTTGTATGTTTCACTAGATACATATTTAATATACATATTTTCTTAACCAGTCAGTCAACTTGTGCCATAATTTATCAAATCACTTTTTTTGTATCTTTTTAATCACATAATGGTAGTTATGAAAGCTTAACACACCCTCGATTTCATAGATCTGACAGACT